>CAJUYH010002432.1:0-10473 GCA_910591685.1 Galerucella tenella
TTTTTTTTTTTTAAGTAAAACTTTTTTCAGTTATTAATGCAATAATTGGCTTTTGTGAACATTTTTAGAGATATCAAGTCCTCTTGTGACATCTCGATAACATTAACGGTTTAAGAGATACGGGCAATTTTATGTCGCACTGCACACCTATTGGCGCATTTACATTTATTTTGAATGTACGATTACAGGAAGCAACCTGTATTATTAGCAAATTATTAATAAATTGGTGCAGTCTACATTTATAAATATAAACTTTTACTTTGTTTAACTATAAAGAACTTTATTGAAAACGAACATTACTTTAATAAAAGTAAAACTATCAACAAAATCCTGAACAATGAATAACTACATTACATTAGCAGATTAGAAAAAACGAGTAGGTAACCAAGTGATTAACAACATCAAAAAAGTCAAAACGGCTTAAAAAAGTACACCAATTTATTAATAATTTGCTAATAATACAGGTTGCTTCCTGTAATCGTACATTCAAAATAAATGTGAATGCGCCAATAGGTGTGCAGTGCGACATAAAATTGCCCGTATCTCTCAAACCGTTAATGTTATCGAGATGTCACAAGAGGACTTGATATCTCTAAAAATGTTCACAAAAGCCAATTATTGCAGTTATAACTAAAAAAAGTTTTACTTACAAAAAAATTGGCGCATCCACCATTTAACTTAGTCGTTACCTGAGTTCGCAAGTATGTTGTAGACTTGTATATCACACCCAAACTTCAAAGTATTTTCGACGGGTTGGATTGATATCTCCAACATGCAGACCTCATTTAGTTCGTTGTGCTTTCTCCGCGGGTCGTATTCTTGATTGAGAGAACAGATATTTTGTTTTCATCACTACAGTCACAGAATAACCAAGACAACATATTATGGCTCGTTGCGTCTCGCATTTTGGACTACTCTCGTTATCGTTGACCTGTCCTTGGACAGAGCAATCATTAGTCAAGAAAACATATTTGTATTCTGTGTAAATATTAATTTATTAAAATCGCAGAGCGCTTTCGGTTGTTAAGCCATCTTCAGTGCTTACTCGTCAGGTAATTTATACAAGAAACTTTGACAACACATTGACGTCACAAAGTAAAAGATCTAGGATAACATTAAAGTTAAAATTGAATGATCCCCTGTGTAGGGTGTATTATATCTAGATATTAAAACATTTTTAAATTTGTTAAAAATTTTTTAGACTGTACCGAACACGTGTTCGTCTAACGGATGTTGAAGTGACACGTCTAACTTAAATGTTATCCTAGATCTTTTACTTTGTGACGTCAATGTGTTGTCAAAGTTTCTTGTATAAATTACCTGACGAGTAAGCACTGAAGATGGCTTAACAGCCGAAAGCGCTCTGCGATTTTAATAAATTAATATTTACACAGAATACAAATATGTTTTCTTGACTTTCGAGTCATGTGTACCAATGTGTACTCAGCTATAAAGTATTCACCAGAGCAATCATTGTCATAGTGGGCCAATATGAGATTGCGATAATCGTTCTATGGAATGCCTACGGAAGGAAGGGATTGCATTCATTAATATAACACTATCTCTAGAATTTTTTCGACTTCGGAAAGGAAGTCAAATAGCATTTATGGTTTTTGTTATGTAATAGAAGCGGTTTCCTCGGATTTTAAGGAGAGAGCCACAATGGCACAATGTTTTTTTTGCCTTGTCATATTTATCGGATCTGCGATTGTAGTTTCCACAATGTTAACAGGTGTAAAGCTTGGCTTCACATTCAGTGGAGGGCTGACCTGTAGTTGTACAAGGTGTACAATATTTTGAGACGGTAGGAAGTGAGTTGGCGATTGATTGTTCACCCCGATGGTTTAGTCCGTAAATGAATATTTCTTCGCAAAGTGTCTGTTAATATCTATGTTGTCCCTCTATGAAAAGGTTGGACTTTAGGATGGAATATTTACACCTGATGTACGCCTAAAGCACGGTAACTGAAACTGCAGTAGCAGTCTTTGGTTGGCACCCTTTCTTGGAGTATTGATACGTTGCTTCATACCTCTTCCTAGACTTTTCTGAAAGCAACTACAGACAAGCAATATTTGCTGATTCTTCTATATCAATTTAGCTGTTATACAAATCAATAATTTCTTTCAAGTTTTTATAATAAACTGTCAGCTTGACGTTGTTGATAAAATAACAATTCTTATGACGCTATAGAATCAAAACTGTCCATAATTTCATGCGAGATGTATCGAATTGAATTAATAAAAAATTAATAAAGGAGGAGAAAAAAATTCTATATACTGTAATACTGCAAACGCCAAACGTTATGGCGATCCCGCCCCCATGCGCACAAACTCATTTTCAATGTTACTCCCCACTACAGCTCTTGCAAGGCATATAAATGCTCTGTACACTACAGAGGCATATCATTAGTTGTCCCCTAATTCTGTTGGCGTTTGGCATTGTCTGAATAATTTTTGTGGTATAAGTACGACAATTATTTTTTGTCGATTTGTAAATCTAACTTACATCCCTTATAGTATAAATAACTATTGTCGATTGTCCTTATTAAGTAATTCACTTCTCTATACAATCTGCTTCATAATAATTTCTTTCCACATTAGCGATTTCTTTTGCCAGAAAATTAGATATTATAGGAATAATTCGGCAAATTGAGATTCAAATGGCAGCAGCAGCTTATATGAATCGACTTTTTATTAGAATAATTTGAGGAATCATATTTGTTTGTTAGCTGTAACAAGATATTTCCCATTGTATGAAAAGTTTATACTGAATGTTAGAGTAAGAGATATTTGAGATAAGTTAGATTGAAGATACATTTGAAACTTTGATTTTACAGAATTCCAAACATGAAGATAGAAAATCAAATACAGACTTATTTCCCGAAAAAACTGAAAAAAGAGAAAGATCGACAAAACCGAAAGATAAAAGGGATAAATTGAGTGAAGAAGAAAAGGAAATAAGGAAAGAAAGGAAATTGGGCCGGAAGAGAGTGAGTACCTTTGTGTTTTTATTCATTTTTATACCATATTGAGTAAGAATATTCATCTGCACCTGATTCAGTATCACTGGGATAAGATTGGGTAAACCAGTGGCGCAGCGAGAGGGGTTTTTAGTGGTTAACCCCCCCCCCCAGGGACAAACGCCTAACACAATTATAAACTCTTAATCATGGTAAAAAATGCCGATATGAACTTGGCAACTTTACCAGTGACCACATGTTCTTGTGGTCATTTTCTTACCTAAAATTTCTAAAAAATTATTTGCGAAATTCTACTGGGGACATGTTCCGATTCTGGAAGACGTAGCTCTTGAGGTCTTATCTCCCCAATCTCGACGTATTGATATTTTACTATAATTTATGTAAATTTTTATATTAATCATAAATACACCAATTATATCATTGATAATAATTAATGATGAACTTATTTTTGATTGTTCTTATAATGTTGCTTTGTTTTTTGTTCTCATTATAATTTTTTAAATATGTTTTCTATGTACGCTGTCTTCCTGGCTGTTTTCTTTTGTTTATATTTTCAAATATACTTCACATGTTCGTTACGTTTTGTATACTATCATATATTATAGATTTTGAAAATTCTTCTTAATTTCTTTCCAAAACCCCCCTTATACAAGATTTTGGCTGCGCCGATGAGGTAAATAATACTAAGCTGGACGCCACCAATATTTTTCAAAAACAAATTATTCCCCCAATTCAATCTTCCAATACAGAAATAGTAAAAAAAGAAACATTTGTTTAATGCTATAAAAAAAAACTGAAAATTGAATGTACATAAAGCAAAACCTTGAAAATTATACATCAAGGCAACTTATTCTATGAGAACTAGGATTATGCAGCTCTCGGGTTGTCTTCAATAATAGGTGTGTTCTTTTTGACTGAGATCTCATCTCACTTCAGAGTGATCTGGGATAAAGTGATGTGAGTAAGCACCAAAAAGAACGAACTACTCAATTGAAACGCGCGATCTGCCGACGCATGCGTGAATAAGAGACATAAAACATATAAATTCGTATCAGCATCTAATAATGTTATTGTATCCATACCTAATTATTTCTCTTTTATTTAGAGAATTGATAATTTGTAAAAAAAGAAAATTGAGTTATGTGTGTTTATATGTCAACAAAATCAAATATTTCTTCATCCCCTCCACTTTATTTCCGACTCAAGTCCAACTAATACCCCCTTACATCACATTCAGCATCGGTGAAGGGGGAGGAAAAATCTCAGCTCACTTCGAAGTGAGCAAATCAAAAAGAACGCGCTCATTACTGATGTGAGCTGAGATCTCAGTCAAAAAGAAAACACCTATTATGTGATCTGGTGACCTTGGGATGTTATTTTCTCCAATATATTCTACTTAAGGGGCATCTACCAAATTCGACCTTGCACAATTATGCTTTGTATATTTTTTTGTTTCCCTACGTCCTCACGTTTAAGTTCACATAACGAAAATTGTATTAGAAATATGAAAGCTCCGCAACATGTAGGTAGCCAAGCGGTCCAAGCGGATTTTGGTTCACGTACTACTCTATAAGCTTCGTCAGTACTGAACTGGGAGACCGCTGAGACAGGCGAGCGTTGTATCAACAATGGAACGGCACGCGACTACCGAAGCAGAGAGACAATGTCAGTCATAGAAGGATAGAGAGAGATGGATTTCTATCCGATATTTTAGTGGTAGCAACCGAATTTCAATAAGGAATTGTACGGTCATAAGTAATTTGAGGATTCTGAGATTTTCATATAGTATTCATAAAGCTTCAAATTAGACTTCTTATCAATTAGTTTTTCCATTTAATCCATATTTAATTCTTTACAAGGGCTCAAAATTTGATTAGCATTTCAAAGTTTTTATTCGATGAGAACTCTAAGTTCAACATTAATCGACATGATATATTTTTTTCTTAATTTTCAATACATCCATTACCTCAAAATTCTTTGCCAAAAATATTTCGATATTTTGTCAAATCGCTGCCGATAGATTCCCCTTAATGATTTAGATTACATCTATGATTACATTTGTTTATAGGATCGACTAGAAGAAGTACAATTAGAAATGAAAAGAAGGCGAGAAGAAGATAAAGGTAATGCAGTTTTATTTTTATATGATTTGCAATGAGAACATTGTAAACCATTGTAATCACATATTATTTGTTATTGTAATTATTATTTGTAGTACCATAAAAAATATATTTTAGAACTTAATTCATTGCATTATATCATATTATTACTTTGAAAAAAAGAAGAGGAAGTCAGGAGAGAAATCTTCTTCGTCGTCGCCAAACCGACCACCAGGACAGAATCCAGGACACATTCGCTTAAATTTACAGCAGATCTAATGGGGAAATTGTCGAAGCCGTAGTAGGTGAACCAACCTGGCTCTGTAAACTTAATAGGCACTTACGGTTGATGGGGGATTGACAGACGAAATCATTTGTAGATGCTGTCATCTATAGTCAACATGTCTCATCAAAGTTATCAATTCACCCAAAAATGCATGATAGCCAACAACGCTGCTCTCCGTAATACCCCTACTCCATGCTCAGTCTGAATACCACTATAAGAAGGACTGTATTTCACCATATTTTGTATATATAATAGTTATGAAAAATGTTGTGTATGTTATTTATTAAGAGCAACGAAATATGTGTGTGTGTATTTAATTGCAGCCTCTAAAACGGTCTCCCCAAATCGAAGTGCAAATGGCGAAATGGTAGAACCGACTACTATCCATACCAGGGAAAAACATCATCGAGCAAGAGTAAGTTCTTAGACTGTGATTGATAATCAATAAGCATAAACTGTGATTGTTTTAGGAAGTATCACCGTACCAAAGAGATCGATCACATGAAAGATCTGAACCAAGGGACAAACAATATCCTTTTTTATACTGAATATTTATTGTAGATAAAAATATAAGAGATCTATATAGTTTTCGATTTGACAATGTGAAATAGTCTTCAGGATGTATATCAATTGAAAATGTTTGTGGGGATTTTCCTTAACAGTATATTTACTAGACGGAGTTCGGAAAATAAAAGAAGATAGCAAAATATATTTGAGCTAAGGAAGGATAGAGAGATGTCTGTTGAGTGGTGAATAAATATTATGAATGTTGCCGAAGTTGAGAATACAGTACATTGTTTAATGTTTAGTTTTTTATGTGATTAAATGATAAGTTTAGTAAGATTGTGTTTTATTTTTTTGAATTATTCTTCATCCAAAGTAAAACAGTTTGAAAAATAATGTTAACGTTCGTTCTCAAGAAAAACCGCACGAAGTAAAATCACTTGAACATTAAATGTTCCCCCAATGCTAACAGTTCAATGCGATTCGTCCAATACGCAGCCGAATAGATCACGCGTGGTCTTTTTTTACATACATTCTTGGGATCGACCTTGGTATTATTCTGATTTAATTCCCTTCAAAAACAAACCAAGTAATGAACACACCAAAAGGAATGTACAGAAGTTCTTTTCAGCGCTTTTGAGCCATGACAACCAAATGAGGTAGATAACGAACAGTGGTGGATCTGCAACTATTAATGTAAATATCTTGATCACGATATGTGATGTCTAGTTTTAAGTGCTTTCAAGTAGGCAAATATATTATAAGACAAGTGAAAAATGAAATATTTTCAACAAGCTCTACAAGAAAGCAAATTTCACAAGGAACTAACCTTGGCAGGGTTCAGTTGATCCTCACGGGCTCAGGAGTGTATGGTTTGACTTTGCTGTGCACTTGTGAATCTTCTTTTAAATATTTATCTACAAATCAAGTGATAGTATTAATTAGACCTGTAATTTGCAAGGTGGGTTGACACTCGGCACCTCCATCCAGTTCACTATATACATCAACTTCTCTGCATGTAATGACGGTTTTAGCGAACCCAATGCTACCAAAAGTAAATTATATTAATTTGAAGGTCTATGATTAAACTACTGTCTTGACTAATTTAATATGGCCAAATGAAAAAATCATTGAAATTGTGAAGTTATTAATTTAAATTATATGTATTTAATAAATTTGTACAGTAAAATTGTGTTTGTAATTGTCACTAAAAAGACAATTCCCAGTTTTGTTCCCATGCTTTAAGCAACACTCAACACATATTGTATAATGGGTTGCCTAATGGTTAGGTAAGATTCCATTATCTGGTCAAATCTTAACCGGGTTGAGATTTTACTTTCTAGTGCAGTTTTGAATGTCTTTGTATCTCCTATCTAATATTATTATATCAACGACTGAATTCATGGTAATATGTGAATATTGAAGCTTATTAAAAACTTCATATCTGTGATACAATGTATTGGATATTTTTCAACAAGGGAAAGGAAACAAAACATTATGCTTTTATTATTATCAAGTACACAGTAATAAACGTTATATTTCTGCTGTAGAATTTATTATTTTATTTGATAATTACACATTTTTTCATTACACAAAGCGAATAGATTATCTACCATCTTTAAAAATGTTTTTAAACAAAGCCACGATTAAAAACTAACAGAGTATATCATATCTGGATTCAAAGTGTTCTTAGTAATACTCCGGGTGTGTTCTGTGGTAGTACTATAGTGGAATTCAGATGGCACTATTGTATGTGAGAAGTCCCAGTGACTAGTAATTCCTTTAGATCTATTTCCCGGAGGAGTTTTAGGCATCCCTCTTCCATCCAGTAGATGAATTTCAGAGGAATTTGCACCTATTTCTTCACTATACATAATTCTTGGGTATGATGACCTATACTCATATTATTGGAATTTTACTTATGTGAACGCTTGTGGTGAGTTAAATGACTTTTGTGGATAAATGCTTTCGAACAAACTTCACATTTGAAAGGCCTTTCGCCAGTGTGACTACGCTCGTGAACAACTAAATTGTATTTGCGAGTGAAACATTTTGAGCAAGTTTCACATTTAAATGGTCTATCGCCTTTGTGACAAAGATTATGTTTAGTCAAATAACGATTATAAGTAAATGATTTTGAACATAATTCACATTTAAAAGGTTTTTCGCTCGAGTGACTACGCAAGTGATCAGTTAGTTTAGTTTTAATTGTAAATGCTTTTGAACAAATATTACATTTGAAAGGCCTCTCTCCTGTGTGCCAAAGTTGGTGAGTGGTTAATAGATACCGATGACGGAATGTCTTCAGACAAATTTCACATTCAAATGGCCTTTCATCCTTCGTGTGGCGAGCCTTGTGTCGAGATAAATTACTTGTGTGGATGAATGATTTTGAACAAATTTCGCATTTAAAACGCTTTTCGCCAGTATGACAAAGTTTGTGACGAGTAAGAGCACTTTTGTGGGTGAATGATTTCAAACAAATGTCACATACAAAAGGTCTTTCTCCTGTATGACAACGCTTGTGATTGGTGAAATTACTTGAATGAGTAAATGATTTTAAACAAATGTTACATTTGTAAAGATTTTTGCCAGTGTGACTACGTATATGCTCATTTAAATAACGTTTTTGCGTAAATAACTTCAAGCAAAATTCACATTGGAAAGGCTTTTCATTTTTTATGTGGCAACATCTGTGATGTGTCAGAGTACTGTTGTTGGTAAATGATTTAGAGCAAATCTCACATTTAAATATTTCTTGCTTCTTTGTTAAATTAGTTCTTTCACTAGATGGCTGGAAGTCAGAATGTTTACTAGTTTCAATTTTACTGGTATTTAAAACATTCACTGTTTGAAAATGTTTGTGACCATTTTTTAGTTTTCCTATATTCTTACCACTAATGAAACGTTTTGAGTTAAAGTGAACTTTATTCAAACAATGGCTTCGATAATGATAAGAAAATTCTGATTTTCTGATGTACATATTTCCACATAATCCACATATGAAAAGACCAATTTGCTTCTGCTTTTTCCATTTGGCAATTGTTGACAAAAAACCTGAAAATAATGTACCATAATGAGTGTATACAGAAACGCTCTTGTTTAAAATTTAGCTATAACTTGTTAGGTAGTTCTTGAACTGTCACTGTTGCAAATTTATTCACTTGAAAATTTTTTAACAATTCCAAAAACCAATCAAATTTCCTCATTTTATATCATATGAACAATCTCAGCCAATCATGACAACATTACACTGAAAACAGACCATGGGCAATTTTCACACGTTGCTATGGATACATATTGATTTATTTCGATTTTGAAGTTTCGAATATATAATATTTCGAAATGTCACGATTTGGTTGTAATACTGAAACAAAAAATTTTCTATCCGAATAACCATCGGACATTGATAAATTCTCAAAAAATTTATGACAACTTTCTCAAGCTTGTTGCTTGTAGGCAACAGACCTCCGCCTTCGGCGTCGGTCTGTTTCCAAGCAGCAAGCTTTTGAAATCTGTCATAAGATTTTTTCGAACAATTATCAATGTCCTTGGGTTATTACTACTGAAAATTATACTGGGAGTAAATACATCAAATATACCACACTTGAAAGGTCTTTTAATACCTTATTCAGTAATAGCATAATTGATCAATTATTATCTCTATAGAGTTCAATTAAAATATAAGTTGATCTTTTGTCCAATACACCAATATTCAAGTAAAAAAGTTTTAGATGCATAGACATTTTAATAGGAAACTACCCAGACAGACCTATCAGCCAATCAAAAGTCAGTAAAATTGGGAAAACATTTTTAGAAACTGGTTATGTCCAAATTATTCAAAATGCTGGATGTCCTAAGGAAACTTGATGTTGCATGTTGCCACAGGCATATCTCAAAGGTTGGAACCAAGTATTCTGAAAGACACAAAGTACCATCCGTACAAAATTCAGTTATATTATTGAAAAAAATCAGCAATTCAATCTAAAATTGGTTCCATAACTTATCCACTTTCTGTACACACAATATAAAGTGTGTTCCCTATTTTGGATATATTGAAGTACTTGTTTAAATATTTAATAATATGAAAGCCTACAACAACAGGCAGATCAGGATCTACACATCTACAGTGACAGTCAAGCCGCCCACTTCAGAGCTATAGGGTGACTTCTTGGATAGTATGGGAATGTGGCGAAGAACTTAGGAGACTGGCGACTCGGAACAGTGTAGCACTGGAGTGGGTCCCAGGTCATAAAGGAATAGCAGGCAATGAAAAAGCTGACGAACTCGCAAGAGTAGGATCGTCAACTCTGATGAACGGAACCGAACCTGCTGTGGGCATCCCCAGATGATTAACGAGGTCATGGTTAAAAGGGTGGTTGAAAGAACAACCCAACAAACACTGGAAGAATACGACCAGGCAAATACATGGGAAGAAATTCATAAAAGAACCATCAGAAAAAGTAGCGAAAGAACTGCTCTCAATGAGCAGGAACAAACTACGCACCATAACGGGGCTACTTACGGGACACTTTCCCACAAAGAAGCACCTAAGCAAAATAGGGCTGTACAACGGAGACCTTACATGCAGAAGATGCAAAAAG
>CAJUYH010002432.1:10573-50614 GCA_910591685.1 Galerucella tenella
ATACCGAAACAGCTCTGCATATACTATGCAACTGTGAGTCGTTGGACCACAGAAGGCAGAAACTGTATGGTAGACCCCAAATGACTCCAGAAGACTTCTACAACCAACCAGCAAAGAACCTGTATGAGCTAATACAGGGAATGGAATGGCTGAATAGGTTGTAGTCAGAACACTAAGAGTATCCACAATAAGCCCAGGAGGCGGAGGTGGTACCGGCGAAGGGACGGCTCCTTAGAAAAAAAAATATTTAATGTGTGACAATCTATTTATTTAGTTTTACCATTTTTGCAAAAGAATGTTCAAAAGTTACAATTACAGTTCCAGTCTTTAAGGACCCAACATAAATATGAACTTTAAACCCAGCTAATAGTGTTGAGAGGACACAGAATTTTTTAATGGGAGATTTGGGAGAAACCTGACATACTTACTTGGAAATTATAAGCGTTTTATGTGATTTCAAAGAAATATTCTTGTAAGATGAGAATATAATCTAAACTGGCAATTTTATTGATGCCACCGAACATTAGATGTAATTTAAGAGTGTATGTGGGCAGATGGTTAAAATGTACCTTAAATCTAAGTCCCAATTATCATCTACATAGGAAAATGAAGATTTGATTAAAAAGATAAATGTTTACCTTTATATTTGTAGCTACTATTTGGTCTTCTACTTGGATGTTTATATTGTGTAGAATCAAGGCAATCTGAATTTTGCTTTTCAGTTTTGTCTGAACATTGTTGCAATAAATCAGTTTTTGAATCTGTATTCACTTCTCGTTTTACCGAAATTAGCCCATTATCGCACCAATCTTCAATTTCTTCTTTAATCAAATAAGAGGGTAAATACGAAACTTCCCCTTTAATACTAGTAGTATCAAAAACATCTTCAATTAAATAAGAATTTAATTGAGCACAAGAACTATCCTCCTTATTACTTGCAGTGGAAAAAACATTTTCCTCTTGTTTTATTGTTATTTCATCCTTTAAAGCATTCTCATACTCTTGTCCAATTTCTATCATATTGTTAATATTGTAATCCGTCATCCATCTAATTGTTTGGGATAGGAAACTTTTAGCTATAATTTATTTATTTATTTTCTCTAATAGAGAAATATAATATATATTTATTTTGTCTGTTTTCTCTTCTAACAAAAACATAGGTGACAGGCTGACAGGTGACTGATGGCAACCGCACCATAGAAAAATAAATATTATTTCTCTATGAGCCGCATTTTACAGAGTCGTAATACCCCGGTTTTATAAAGTAGAATTAAATATCTCGGGGGTTGAAATAAATACAAAAATCAATGTAAATAATAGAAGTCGGGCCACAGAACCGTTCTTTCTTCTATGAGATAATCGGGAACGCGCTTTCATATCAGTAATAGTCTCTATTCTATCTCTAAAAACCCTATGCTCTCGAGCTTATAAAACCAGGAATAACAAGGAGAAAAAAAACTGTGATGTTGTAGTCACTATATAAATCTCGTAGTGTTTTTTATAGGGTCTTCTCGGAAACTCACTTCAGTAAGCTCCAGTAAAAGATTTGGCAACAGCGACAGACAATGATAAATCATCACGAACTTTAAATCCTAAGTTAGTGTAAATCATTCATCTCAAAACAACGCGCCGCTGCCAAATCTTTTACCGAAGCGAGATTCCGAAAAGAACCTTAATTTGTATTTTTCCATGTCTTGGCAAAAATGGCTGATATTGAAATACAAACTAAATAAAACAATTTTATTTCTGTAAATAATATAACAAATTTGTATAACTTTTGTAATACACCAAATTACGTCTGTTTTGCTTGTTCAAGAATAGTCCTAGAAATGATCATTTTTTGGATTTGAGAAGTACCTTCATAAATCTGGAAAATCTTAGCATCCCTCATTAATTTTTCAACGGGATACTCGCTATTAAATCCGTTTCCACCGAAAATTTGTACAGCATCAGAAGCGCACTTATTCGCTATGTCAGCCGCATAGCATTTGGCTATGGAAGCTGCCAAAGTATTTTTTAACCCATTATCTACTTCCCAACACGATTTCATCCAAGCAAGACGTGCGGTCTCAACTGCGATTGACATGTCTGCTAGCATGAAAGCTACGGCTTGGTGTTGAGCTATAGGTACACCAAAAGTTTTTCTTTCTAATGCATATTTAGTGGCTTCATCCAGACAACGCTGAGCAAGCCCTGTCGCTCCCGCAGCAACCTAAAAATTAAAAATGATACATTTAAAATATTAATAGCTCAAATATAATTAGTGCATGTTTCTTTAAAAATCAAATATTTGGCAAAATAGAGGCGATTAGCCTTCAATTCCATAGCAAACCATAGAATCGTTCTATCATTCCATTTTCAGTTAGTACAGTCTTTGTTCCCAGCCAACAATAATTCAATAAACAGTTTGTAGCGCTAAATACATACAGCTCTTGCGTGCAAGATTTTATCGTCAATTGGAACAAACCAAATAAGTAAATTATATCATGTTTTGAGACTATACTTACTGGCGGTCTTGTTACATCAAAAGCTCCCATGGCTATTTTAAACCCAGCTCCTTCGCCTATTAGAACATTTTCTTTGGGTATGCGAACATCTTCAAATGTAATTCCTCTGGTGTCTGAGCATCTTTGACCCATGTTTATTTCCTGATGATATAGATGGATAGTGGATAATTATTAAGAGGGTCAGATAAATTATTTCAATTTTATCAATAACTAACCTTTCTTCCGGGAATCACACCCTGCCAATCTCTCTCTACAATAAAACCTGTGAAAGCTTTACTTGCTGGTGCTTTAGGATCCGTATTTGTGCGAGCCAATACGAAGTACCTAAAACAATGCATATATTGAAGAATAAAGTGCTTTTAATAAAGTAATTCAAGAATATTAACAAAAAATTGTATCGTTTGATGCTTTAATGTAGTTACCAATAAAAAATTCATTTTGAGCCCAAGTTAAATAATAACCAAAGTAAATATATTTAAAATAAGACCTAACCAGTTAGCTACTCCTCCATTGGTGATCCACATTTTTTGGCCATTAAGAATCCATTCATCTCCTTTTTTTACTGCACGGGTTTTAACCCCATTCACATCGGAACCCGCAGATGGTTCAGTAACTGCATACGCAGCTACTAGTGGTTCATCTATCAATCTTCCCAAGTATTTTTTCTTTTGTTCGTCAGTTCCTGCCTTAATGACTGGAGTTTGCTATGACAAAAGGTATTTACAAGACTTTTTATTAGTGGAAAATGCGTTTTTTCGCAAATTTCATGACACTATTTAAAGATGAAAGGATGAATTTATCAAAAATCTGACTATGCCAGTCGATTTCTCGTCCCACAAAAATAACCCATTTCACAAATTTTTATAGTGTTTTTTAAGTCATATTTTTTTGGCAATTTTGAACCAAAGGGTAGGATGGAAATATTTCGCGATTTAAATTATTGTTCTTGGGTAACTCCCTTAATGCTTGGAAATATCTCAAAATCAAAATCCACTGGACTATGTAAAATTCTCCCCTGAATCCATTGATCAAGACTAGAGCGTTATATCCCTCAAATTAGTTGAGTTATGAGTACCTTTTGGTTTCAGAAAGTGGATTTTTGAATATTTACTTTTACATTATTTATTATTCATAAACCGGAAACTCTTCATTTTTGCTTGGAAATATCAACTTATTTATTCACTCATATTTAAAATATCACATTTATTATTCATAAAACGGAAGCCCTTTAAGTTATGCTTTTGTAAATGTTTCTCCTAAATTCTTATCTTAGCCAAACCTAATACTTAGTTCATATTTACTTACACCTAATCCTGAACCTTCTAAAGCATTTAACATACCAGTGCATCCATATGCAAATTCTTCTGTTACAAGACATCCATCAAATGCGTTAAATCCCAAGCCCCCTAAAATGTGAATATTTTCAATTGATACTTGTTTTGCTTCAATTCTATTTAGCAGTAAGTATACTCATAAAAAACTACAACCAGGTGAGAACTTACAAATATTTATTCGAACAATACTTTAACTCAAGGCTGCTCAACCACAGGCCCGTGGGCCATAGTGTGGCCCGCGGATGCATTTTAAATGGCACGCGGCCCGAACAAATGTTTTTGGAGGAAAAGGGGGCGTTACCTTTGGAAACTGATTTACTGAAAAATACATCCTGGTTAAGCGATCTTGCATTTCTTGTTGACGTTACGAATTACCTCAATATTTTGAACCCTTAATTACAAGGCAAACACTGTTCACTTCCAATTATGTTTAATTTAATATGCGGATTCAAAGTTAAATTATTCCTTTTTTTTAATGAATTTAGCCAGAGAAAATATCAACTTATTTCCGACACTTAAAGACTTCAAAATCTTAATATTACCAATATTGATTATTCTAAGTACGAATCAAAAATTAAATGCTTATTACATTCATTTTAAAATAGTTTTCAAGACTTTTTAGAAATCCTTTTATAATTAATTTAACTGAAATAATTAGTTATCCTGGCAATATTCAGTTGGAACTAAGCGAACTGCAAAATCATCGTGCCTTACATTGCCAAAAATCACATTAATTTAAGATACAAGTTTAATTTTTTATTTAGTTTGCAAATGATGCTCTTTGTTTTATATTTTAATAAACAGCAAATTTTGTAATACTGGATGGTTTTATTACACAAGTTTTATTAAACGTATGAAGTTTTGGCGGATCATTGACGACTTAATTTCATATAAGTTAAAAAATCGTTAATGGCCCGCCAAAAATTTCTTACCCATCGGTTTAGCCCTACTGTTCAAAAACTTGAGCAGCCTTGCTTTAACTTAATAAATTGATTATTATATTATTATTCTATTTTTCTTTTTGAAGAATTGATTTATGTTTCAAATATTCAATTAAAATTTCTTATTACTATCAAATATTAAAATTCATGTTTCAAATATTTCATTAAAACTTCTTATTACAATCGAATATTAAAATTTTCATTTTATTCTGGTCATAACTATATATGATAAATTTCAAAATGCTACTCCAGTCTTCAAATATTTTCTATTATTATCATTTCCAAATGTTTCTTCTATTATTTGCAAATTTAAGTTATTTAAATACATTCAAATGAATTTTATTTTCCTGTTCTGAATACTATTAATTCGTCAAATTCACCAAATACTTCCTTAGTAATATAATTTTTGTCTCCAATTTTTAGGTTGGGTTATTTTAATTTTTCTCTCCTGTTAAAAAAACTCTCCCTCAATCTAATAATAATTACTACCAATACCCAAATTCAATTTATATCTTTCCCCCCTTTTTTTCAAAATGATTACTTAATTCATGTTTCAAACTGTTCCATCATAAAATTTTGGAAGAGGTACAGACAAGGACATAGGGTACCCTTTATCCAGAAGAACATCTTTACATTATATAAAGTTTGGGTACTATGTAAAAAATTTAACTAAAAAATACCTCACCATATTTTTCTGGAATGTGTTGATTAAGTAATCCCAAGCCATGTGCTTTTTTAAGGATATCCAATGGATATTTTCCAGTTCTATCATATTCAGCAGCAACAGGAATAATTTCTTCCCTTGTAAATTTTCTGGCTAACCCTTGAATTTCTTTCTGTGTTTCAGATAAACCTTAAATAAAATTAATCCTTCAATATTCTGAAATTAAACTGGTTGAATGATTAAATTTTAAAATCAAAATTATCATGAATTTTTGCTGAGCTATCAAACTCCAAACTTAGTGATATCTCTAGCACACACACACACACACACAGTTATTTGATAAAAGGTTTCATTATGCCAACAAAGTGTTTACAAGCTAAATGATTTTTGTTTTCCACCATTCCCACATAGATAGACACAACTCAATTTGGATTGACAGACTCACCAACTCCATTTACATTTAGCACAATGAAAGTATTTATTCTTGCATCTATTTTTCAATAAATTATACTTGTTTTGGAATACATAGTATTGGATAATTTTCAAGAGGGGAAGGATAAATACTATAATTTTCAAGAAAGGACTCAAAGCTATAGTTACCCTATACAAGTAGTATAATCATATTTGCAAAACTGTATAGAATCCATGAGTGTTTACAAAAGTATATACACAGTTTTTAATAGGGTGAAAAACAAATGATAAAACTAAGGTCAACAATTAAACAGTTTACTTTTATCTTTGGGTTATCATCAGTTGAAAATTTTACATAGTCACCACAAACACTTGATTGTGTTATTATCTATTAAAAATAAAATTGTGAAGATTATCTCACAGATTTCTAAAAAGAAAAAAACACTGCTTCTGATAATCTATATCAGCAAATGGAAATAATAGTGAAAAAATTTAGTGGATATTGGGACACAATTATTAAAACTTGACTGGTGACTAACAAATAGCTTTGTATAACTCGGAAAGATACATTTTAGCAAAAGGTTATTATATGTCTCTCCAGCAGATGGTCAACTGTCACTAATTCAAGTTAATCTACATAAATTAAGTTGGCCAATAGCAATTAAAATTTCTTATTATCTCATGATTCATTTTCAAACCCACCATTTGTAACATTTAGATCAACACCTAAAACTCTCCATGATCTATTCATGTTATCTATGATCTATTCTAATTGGATCTATGATTGTAGGTTATCTGTGATTTTGTAACCATGTACCTAGATTATCCATGATTTTAAAGCTACTTTGGAATGAATCCAGTATAAGTTAATGGAGTATAAAATATAATGCTGTCATTGCTACTTTTATAAATTAGTTTTCTCACTGAAACACTTACTAAAATTATATCCTCCAGATGTTGAAGACATACAATTTACTAAACTTGGGCTTACTCGAATACCACTTTGTAACACACATTTTGAAGCCTGAAAAAACACCAATAGGTATATAAGTATATTGTAAACTTTTTACCAACCTGTTGAATGAATGCCATTTTTATTACTAACAGTTCAGAGTACAGTGATTACACTCAGTCTTATACTTATAATTTTAGATCTACAATGAATTTAAAAACAACTTTCAATTTAAATATTTTTATTACCTTATGTGAACTTAGTACTTACCTGAAGGCTGGTGGGGAGATCTCATGTAAATCATAGACAGTGCTGCCGCTCTGAATTTTTGCAGCGTACTGAAATTCTTAGCGAAATGGTACTGAAACGTACTGACAGTTGACAAAAGAATTTGTTTGAAAAAAGAAGAATAGCTGTATGTCTATGAAAAGGGTAATAAGCCGAAATAGAGATAAATAAGAAGAAATATGTTATCTATGATCGAAATAAAATATTTCGAAATTCAGAAAACTAGGTATATTTAAAACAAAAGATAAATTCTTATTCAAACAAAAAACAGAATGCCAATAATATAAAACTCTTATATCAAAACCATCAAGTTAGCTTTGAAATTTTAAGACTATGAAGTAGGTATACTTATAGATGTAAAAACGAACCATAAAAAATAAAAATACATTTATGAAGGAATATCATTACTTTTCAACGTTTTTTAATCGTTGAGCAGATTTTACCAATTCTTCGGGGGGGGGGCACCAATTGAAACATTCTGTGTTTTTCACTATTTGCTTACACAGAAGTAATGCATTACATGCTTCAACAGATAGAGCATTTCGTTATTTGGTTTTGATTAAACATAATGTTGAAAAAAGTCTCTCAGCAGCTGCACTACTATGCGGAAGTGCGGTGATTATCTTTAGTAATTTAACTAAATTTTCAAATAACAGATCACCGCAGGCATTAGTCTGTTTTGATAAATATAAAATTAGTTCTTCAATACAAACAACCTTTATTTTATGCATAGATTTCATGCACAAATTTCATGTAAATGGGAACAAATGAGAACAGATGAGATGACATTTGACAAATCTGCTCTGCACACCGCCGAGTAGTGGTATTCGATGGCTCTGCACAGTGCACGTCGACCTTGGAGCATAAAACACATGTTCTAAGACAAATTACTTTCTCTATGAAGGCGTCAGTTGTTGCCAGGCTGCCACTACAACATGTTTCGAAAACGTACTGAATAACAACGGTTTTAAAAATAGTCGTACTGACGTACCGAAAGCATTCAAAAGGTACCGAATTAAGTACAAAAGTACCGAAACGGCAGCACTGATCATAGATAGATGTAAATCAGCAGGTAGTATGGAAAGATGCGTGGCTAAGCAAGAGGCCATTAAAAAAGAAGCAGAATAAACTAGAAGAAGTTGTAGGCACACTGCAGTCACTGCACAGACCACATTTGTAGGTTATGCTGTTGTTTACTGTTTCCACCTTTTCACTTTTCCTAACGATTTCATTTTTAGTTTCCATGTAACATACATTAATATTTAATTTGAAGAAAAATGTTTTCCATTTGTCGGCAAAACCATCCTGCTACTGGAGTGGAACACGCTATATCATGCTATTTTTTTAATAAAGTGGAAAAATGTTTGGTAACAGCAGGAACTAATATACTAAAAGTTTATCGACTCGTTCCAGATGTAGATTCACGATCAAAATCAGAAAGATATTCTGGTAATATATTTGAGAAAATTAAAATTCAATCCATATTACTATAATAGGTACGCTTAAACATTGTACCGGTTACCCAAAATATTTTTTATTTTCAGAATTCTATCCACCAAAATCAAAATTAGAATGCATGGCTCAATACACTCTGTTTGGAAATATTATGTCTATTCAAAATGTATCTCTAACGAATTTCCAGAGGGATGCACTTCTCTTAGGTTTCTCAGATGCAAAGTTGTCGGTTGTGGAATATGATCCTGAAAATCATGATTTGAGAACTCTAAGCTTACATTATTTTGAAGAAGAAGATATGAAGGTAATACTTTAAATACTTTAATTATTAATTATTATTTATTTAATGAAATGAAATATTAATGTTTACAAGGCATTACATTACAGAACTTATAAACTAGGTAAGTGTTTTATAATAAACTAAGTGTGTTGCACCTAAGTGCAATAGGCACTTGTATGTGCAATGAACAATAGCAATAAAAATATATAATAAAGTACAAATTTACAATTTAAAAATAAATACAAAAATTAATAAAAAAAAAAATTAACATTATAGGTTATAATAATTTGTTTCATTCGAAATTATAATAAAGCGTCTAAGGACTTAATATTTACATATATATATTCTTTACATTTGATAATAAATTTTTTTAAATCTCTAGTTGCCTTAACTTCAAGGGGCAAGGAATTATATAATGTTGGTGCCAGAATGCAAGTAAATCTTTTATTGGCGTCATATCTTCTAAAGGGAACTATTAATTTACTATTAAATTAACTATTTTTGATAAAAACCTAAGTATGTACATCTACATATAGTGGTTCTTTATTCATCTGTATAATAAAGAGAAATTTGAAATTGACAGAATTTTTAATGAAATGCTAACAATAATACAATTATTGGTTAATGCATATTTAAAATGAATCAAGTATACACCACTGTGTTAAATTCTAGCCTGTCAACTTTATTTTAGTATTTGAGAGCGGTAATTAGTTTGAATTACTTTAAAACTATAAACTATAAAATGTGACACTTTAAGTCACTCCTTGACTTAGGTAACGTCACATTTTTCATAATCTTCATATATCAGTTATGAAAAGTAGTTATGTAAAAACTTTACATAACTGTTTAAGTTTCAAAGAATAATGTATTAATTAGGTACTGTCAAAACTGACAATTATTTCATTAGAGAGTTATTGGAACTTTTATAAGGTCAAGCAGTAATAGTGCTGTCCTTATAGTGACATATATGCATGCACATTTGATGTTTTGAATAAGGGAAACATTATTAAGGTTAGTGCTTGTCCTTATTTGTGCACAATTACTGCAGTGCACTATCCCGACTTTATTTCATGTTTCGTATTTATATGTCACAATGTGTAGGTGATCTATGTCATCTGTGACAACTACCTTAATATAATGTCATTATAGAGTTTCATGTTTCAATAACTCCAAATTTTAAGTATGTTTTAAGGTCGAGCACTATTTATTTAAGGTCATCACAATCATTGCAAGGCAGTAAATTCGTTTTTCCAATAACTCTCTATTATTTAAACTGAAAATTACCCAATATTATTTTAATTCAATAGTATTTTAAGATTTATAAACATTGAAAATAACATTATTAAGGACACAGTTATGCAAAGTAAGTCAATACTTCTAACACAATTTGAATCCACTTTAATATTACCATTGTAATTGAAGATTTTATTAAAGATTATAAAAGCGCGGAATTAGATAAAACGTTGTACATAAACACTTTATGAAGAGAGCAACATTGTTCAACAAGCGTAATATTTGCCAAAACGAGCGCTACCGAGTTTTGCAAATATTACGCTTGTTGAACAATATCGCTCTTTTCATAACTAGTTATGTAAATAACTAATAATTGGAGTTTCATTTACAATTATAAAGCTTAAATCATAGCAACCATTCAGCGCTTCCCAGAATTTTTTTATTAGTTTTAATAATTTTTGACTTTACAGCTGCTGTCAGATAAAATGTATTGCATTTCTGCTCTAGTTAACTTAACAAAAATTGCACCCTTGAGCTTTAATCTTGGGTTTAAACTTTATTGCATGGATATAACACTATCTAAAACACTTATACAATAAATAACTATTGCTATAAATAGCAGATACAACATTATGTATGTGGTGTGTACATACTTTTACTTTTACAAATTCTAATCTTGTTAGTTATAGGAAGTGTTTTAATTATTATTGTCACGTCTTTTAATAAGTGTCATTTATAAAAGCTGAATAAATCAATTTTCTAACTTGGTTTTGACTTATTCTTTCAATCACTGTATTAATTTTTTTTTAATTAGGATGGTTGGACTCATCACCATCATGTTCCATTAATAAGAGTAGATCCTGAGAATAGATGTGCAGTAATGACTGTTTTTGGTAGAAAATTGGTAGTTCTACCGTTCCGACGAGAAAGTTCAATAGATGACAATGATGGAGACATAAAACCTATGACTTCTAACACTGGAATTACAAAGGCACCAATATTAGCATCCTATATGATTGTGTTGAAAGATTTCATTGAAAAAATTGATAATATAATTGACATACAATTTCTTCATGGCTATTATGAACCCACATTATTAATTTTATATGAACCTTTGAAGACTTTCTCTGGGTAAGTTTTATAGTAAAAATTGTGTTAATAATTGACCACAAATAATGATGAGGGATTTGCTTCTGATGGTGTATGAACTTTATATAGGAAATTGGATTAACTTATATAACAATTTTGGCCTGACATAAAGCTTTTTTAGCGAGTGACCGGTCATAAAAAGTTAGTACCGTTCAATTTTTTGCAACGAATGGTAAATACCAAAACTTCAAATCAGTGACCGCGGTATTAACTTCAGTTACCATAGTCAAGAGGTGGGTAACTGGCAGTGGTTATAACCCCCACTATTATTTTAAAACGTGAATAACCGCCTGTTACCGCAAGTGACCGCTGGGTTATAACCAGCAGCTCGCTAAAAAAAACCTAACGATAATTAATTGGACTGGAGAACCATTATGTAGTATTGCAAAGTCAACAATAAAGTGGGTAGTACAATAATCTCTAGAATGGTGGGTTGACTGAGGGAGTAGAGCATCCCAAGTGAACACATATTTTATCTTTCTTGGTTATCCAGATAATAAAATAAATAAAATAACATAAACAAATAAAAAACATGGAATTCTTTAGTTATAGAAAGAAATATATTTCATTGTCAAATAACAAAGTTTTATTTATGTTTCAGGCGAGTTGCCGTTAGATCAGATACTTGTGCAATGTCTGCAATTTCTTTAAACTTACAGCAAAAAGTTCATCCTATTATATGGAGTGTTTCTAATCTACCATTCGATTGTGTGAAAGCAGTTCCTATTAAAAAACCTATTGGGGGAACACTTATTTTAGCTGTTAATTCACTGATTTATTTAAATCAGAGTATCCCACCATATGGTGTCTCACTTAATAGCATAGCTGAAACATCTTCAAGTTTTCCGTTAAGTGAGTTATTTAGCATTAAACAAACTAATAATATTGTCATTCATTATTGTAATTTTGACAATGACTGTAATATATCAGCATTGATTATTTAACCATAAATCATTCAAGACATATCAAATTAATACAAAATGGACAATTTATATACAAACTACATTACCAATATTATATTGAAATATTTTTATTTTTCATAGAACCACAAGAAGATTTAAAAATAACATTGGACTGCGTTCAAGTTGGATTTTTGGAAGAAGACACTTTAGTTTTATCATTGAAAGGAGGAGAGCTATATGTTTTGACTCTTTTAGCTGACAGCATGAGATATATTAGAAGTTTTCATTTTGAAAAAGCTGCTGCCAGTGTTCTTACCACATGTGTAAGTATTTATATATTTTTTTCTTGTCATTGATTACAACTGCTTTGTTATTATTGTTTCCAAGCCGCACTTCAAGAGAAATACTGTTATTTAACATTGTTAATGCTTCATTAAACTTGTTTCATTTGAACAATATTCTATTACAAAAATATATATTTGTACTAAATGTAGTTTGCTCATTTTCCCTATAAATAAATTTCTCTACTAATCATTATGCTATGTTTATTGATGGAATATAATATAAATATTGTAAACACACCTTTTTTTTTGCAATTTGTAGATATCTATATGTGAAAATAATTTCCTATTTTTGGGATCCCGCTTGGGGAATTCTCTGCTATTGAGATTTACAGAACAGGCAAATGAAGTTATAACTTTGGACGATAATGACGAACCGAGTGCAAAAAGATTACGTGACGATCGAGCTGACAAAGCATTGGACTCTCTCACCGATTGTATGGCTAGTGACGTTATGGACATCAGAGATCCCGAAGAGTTGGAAGTGTATGGTACTCAAAAACAAGCCGGTTAGTAATAAAAATGTTTTAATATCCAACTTCTTCATGTATATTGATTTATTAGGTTTTTCTAAATATGTTTTTTTTTATATTAATTACCACAATCTAAAGGTAGCAGTAAGAAAAATAATTTTTAGTTGATAGGGCTTGGACCTAAACAGTCTAATTTATCTGATTAAACCACATTTGGTTACTCAATGACCTGTAAATTATTATCTGATTCACTTCATCTTGGAAACGTTAATGCTAAATATGAATTGCTTCAACTACTACTTTCTTTGATCATTAAACAGACTAGATGACTAACCCACAGTTCTTGAAACACACATTGCTTGTGGCCAATATTTCCTAAATAAGTTGTTTCTCAGAATTGAGAATATTTTTAAAACTTGAATGGTAAAATATTTGGTACAATAACAAGCAGTGTTGGTCAATTCACTGAAAAATATTAAAATTTTCACAGATTTACAATCCATTTTTAAACTTTCATCAATTATTATGTTCTGTATAAATGAAGTTTTGTTAACCAAAATTTGCACAGGTTAATCTTCTATACTTCCATGATACCAGAGTTCCTTCCTTGTAATGTATAAAATTTTAATTTAGATAACTGTATAAAAAGTCATTTACTCCATATTTGACAGCAAACTTTTTTTAATCTTTTTAGGAATCCAGATAACAAGCTATATATTTGAAGTATGTGATAGTTTATTAAATATAGGCCCTTGCGGAAATGTTTCTATAGGAGAACCAGCATTTTTAAGTGAAGAATTCAACACTAGCTTGGATATGAATATAGAATTGGTTACCACTGCTGGATACGGAAAGAATGGAGCGTTGTGTGTTCTACAAAAAAATATTAGACCGCAGATAGTCACTACTTTTACCTTACCGGGATGTTCTAATATGTGGACAGTTAAAAGTGGAGATGATCAACATGCATTTTTGATATTAAGCCAAGAAGATGGCACTATGGTAAGTTGTGAAAAAGACATATTTTACTTGCAACATTTTTTTATCTAATAGTGGTAAATTTTAACTTTATTTTGAGGTGAAACAGTTTTCTGATGGATCCACTCAATGCTTTAATGTATTTTATTTTATCTTGAACTTTTTTATTCAATAATTGGATAATCTTTGCTTTTATGATGTTCAGAACCAGTATGCATACAGTTAAGAACCTCACTTTCTGTCATAACATCTGTTGCTATCTAAGTGCTCTAACTACTCTCCTCCACTTAACTTTAACTTTTACTTCTTCTTTCCAGTCTCCTTTGAATATTTCTCAGCATCCACCTCCTTCTTGGACATCCACTGCTTTTTCTTCTTCCTATCACGCTATTTATAATTGTTTTCTTGCATTCTAGCAATATGTCCTTCCCATCTTATTCTTTGGAACTTTATTGGCTCGTTGCATAGATGCATTAATTATAAATTCATTCTTCTTTCCCATCCATCTTTTACTTTCTTACCACCAAAAATGTTTCTAAAGACTTTTTTCATAACTTATTTAAGCTGTCAAGCTTACGGAACATTTACTAGCAAATTCCTTTACATCATGGATGTGTGCTCACTGAATGTAATTATCTCTTTCCTTTTCCCAAAACCACAAAATACGTAAATTAGTCACAATAATCAGCAAAACGACTGACATTATCAATAACATAATGTTAAATTATATGTCATGGAATATGTCAAGAAACATCTGTCAGTATTGTCACAGCAGTCTTACAAAAAAGAAATTCCCAATGTTCGCTTAAATTTTCACAATACTGTATGTATACCTATGCTTTCATTCCAAAATCTTGTGTTTTAATAATGTTCTGCTGAGTTGTATAACAATATCTAAAATGTTTTCTCTTATTTTTTGGGAATCAAACCACAATAATGTTTTTTATTTTTTTATTTCGACGTTTCGGTAGCTTTCCAGCTACCGTTGTCAAGATTAACTAATAATAAAATAATGTTTGGTCCCTATCTGACACAACGAAAAAATATGACAACTGGACAATCAATAATATTTTGAAGTTTAAGACTACAAAACTTTGTTGTCAAATTTTATTAAGGTCCATTCATAGTAGATCACATCTCTGGTAAAATGTGAAATAAAATATTTTATTTTATGACATTCCAAAGATATGATAGTCTACTAGAAATGGAATCCAGTTCCAGCAACGGTTTTTATTGGAATAGCGCTTTTTTCGCTTATTTTGGAAATGTTGTTAATAAAACGCGTTTGTTGTTACTTTTTTGTGTATGATTATTTTTGTTTTCAAAATATGTATGACTCAGTTTGGTGATTTTGTGTATTGAAGTGTGTATCGATTAACAACTATTCCAATGATAAATCATAAGAAAACCTGGATAAAAACTTGTGATGCTATCCTGATAACGCAGGTAATTGATAATTGGAAATTTCTCTTTATAACATTGGTAACCAAATTTGACTACATTCGGCTGAAATACTAGCTACATATTTATCTGCATTTAGTTAGAAAGATTGTTGTGGTTTGATTCCCAAAAAATAAGAGATTTTCAAACTACGAAATACTTGCTGTACTATTCTTGAAATATTATCAATAGAATAGCAGCATTTTTCTCATATATAGCAACGAATTTATGCTCATGATTCAATTTTTTTTATAGGTACTACAAACCGGTCACGAAATCAACGAAATCGATAATACAGGCTTCGCAACTAACGGACCCACAGTGTACACCGGTAATTTAGGTAACAATAAATACATAGTACAAGTTACCACAGTTGCCGTGAGGTTATTGCAAGGTCCCAAACAATTACAGCACGTACCTATGGATCTCGGCTCACCTATTGTACACGTTTCTAGTGCTGATCCGTATATTTCACTAATGACATCTGACGGACAAGTTATTACCTTGATGTTGAGAGAAATTAAAGGTGCTGCAAAGTTGGTAGTTAGTAAATCGACGTTATCAAACGTAAGTATTATATACAATAATAGAATTATACCCGTTTGAAAGTTAAGCATGCCCTTTGTTAGTATAGTTTGGCAAATTTACCTGAAAGTGTGGGATTCCCACCATGCATTCAGAACGAAAAGGATAACCTTTTTCGTTCGGTCTATGCTTGTTTAAAGGTACCACAGTTGAAATAATTCCAATTATTAATGCAACGCCCAGTATATCATTGCTAATTTTCTATTATTTTCAGAATCCTCCCGTGTCAACAATATGCATGTACAAAGACACATCAGGTTTATTTACAAACAAAATACCTCAAGAATTTACTAGTGTACCGGCACACGTTATCAAAGAATATGAAACAAAAACCGAAACGGAAAATGAAGATGATCTACTTTACGGCGGAGATGATTTTAAAATGCCCTGTTTAAGTACCCCAGCTCCCAAACCGAGATTATACCATAATTGGTGGAAGAAATATTTGACACCACATAAACCTACGTATTGGTTATTTGTTGTTAGAGAAAATTCCAATTTGGAAATTTATTCTATACCAGACTTTAAACTTAGTTTCTTTGTTACGAATCTTTGTTTTGGATATAAGGTAAGTCTAAGTAAATATTTTCAGATATCCTATACCTTATTTAATAACCAGGAGGAGTGATTTGAATTTAAGTTGGCAAATCTGTAAATTCTGATTGGTCAGATTGCGTCCAGTTTCATACAACACTTTCTAGCATTGACAACTGATAATTTCCATTTTTGATAGCTCTGACAGATGAATTGTATAGATATAAAATTCAGGATAGAAATTGTCTTCCAATGTCAATCTGTCATTATATATATATATTAGCCTTTACATTTCCGTAGAAATGATTAGCGCTCCATCTTGAAGCTCTTAGATTCCTTTATTGCGGTGAATCACTCCGCCTTGTTATCTGAGATCTTTTCTTCTTCATAGTTTTCTGTTTTTTCTAGCCTTGTCTACAATTTCTCTCCACTTTTTTCTGTCCTGGCACAGTTTATTCCAGTTTCTAATATCAAGAGTTCTAATGTCTTCGATTATTTGATTCCCCCATTTTTCTTTTGGCCTTCCCCTTGGTCTTGTTGTTTGTGGTGTCCATGTAGTGATTTTTCTTATTAGCTCCTCTGGTTGTCTGCGGTGAATGTGTCCCCACCACCGTAGTCTTTGGGCTTTAATTACATTAACGATATCTTCTCCTTCTAGAATATCTTCAATCTCATTATGTCATTATAATAAAATGAATATTTGTAGGCGATCGAGCCTTTAGATATGACAGATTCATAACATATGTTGAATTTTGGATAAATCAATTGAAAAATTTTAAATTTGAAAAGAATGGCGATCTAAAAAAATTGAGACGTATTGCGAGATAAATTGCATGCGCGTTATAACCATATTGTTATTAAGAATAATAAACATAATTGTTAGTGATTAGTTTAGATTTTCTTGAAGTTACTGAGATACTAAAAAGTTTTTGATAAGATGTCAATATAATTTTATTGAATGTCAGTTTTTTAATCTCGAATAAAGATATAATTGCCTTTTAAGTGTTTTCGACAAAACATTATGGTCCTTCGAAGCTAAGAATCCATTTTATTTATTTGTATCATCTCAGTCTTGCCGAGAATAAAATAATTTTGGGTTACTTACAATATGTCAGTCGACGAAATGAAGTCAAGAAGAACACGTAGATCTAATGCAGGTGTGCCGCCAATTAGATACTCTCCATCTAATATAGTTATTAATAACATTGATGAACAGAATTCAAACAAATCCAAAGCAGTAAGAACATTACCGAATCGAAAAGAGGAAATGTCACACAAGTCAAAAACGGAAACCTCTTATTCTGCCCGAAAAATTGAAGAAATTGATCTGCGAAAGTTGGAAGAAATAAATAAACTACAACGAGAATATGATTTAAGAGAGCTAGAAAGAAAACTATCTGAATTGGAAATACAAGCAGCCATAGAAAAAGATAAAATTACAGAAGGGAGTTTAGAAAGTCGTAGTATTTCTAGCAAAAGTAACAAGTCAGCTGCTGCTATCCCTATGGATGAGTTACCTTGTGCTCATGATAAAGTGAAATGGTGGTTGGAAGATGAAAAATCTTCGCAAGTTGGTGAATCAGTACAAGACATGTACGACCGTCGTAGTTCTAGAAATAAGCTGCCCGAGCCGTTACCCTCAGTAGCTGGTCATCTGACCAAAGAGTTTACAGCTGCTACTCAAGTTATAACAAATGAATTTTTAAATGCTACTCGAACTATGACAAATGTATTTAAGTCGGTATCTGAAAACAATCCTACCGAAAATTGCAATAGAATGTCCTTAAGATCTGTGATTGGTAAAGATCTCCCAACATTTGGTGGCAATGTTGAAGAATGGCCTATGTTTTTTACATTATTTAAAAGATCGACAGAAACTTGCCGTTTTATGGGGGAAGAAAATATGGACACAATAGAAAATTATGCCATGGTGCACTATTTAGACATGAAAAATGAAAGTAACGACTCTAGTTATATGGATAAAAATAGCTCTCGCCCTGTATATATGATAACAACTTCTACCCAAACACTGCCTTGTCTAACCAGGAAAATAAAGCCGATTAAGCATCCAGGTCTAGTATTAAAAACACCAATTGCCTATCAGAGTAATACAGATCCTTCAGTAATACCCATTCAAAAAGATGGCATCGCTGCGCCTGTTACTTGTTTCAAATACGCCCCCATGGCTGATATTTGGGACAATATTATGGCTGGTATGAAAGTAGAAAGAAAGTAGAAAACACGGACTGCGAGAATGTATCTGAAGCTTTTGCCGATTCCTTTTGGGTAGCAGCTGTGATGAGGATTGTAGGATATAAAGCACAGTTAAGATACGAAGGATTTGGATCTAACAATTCGAAAGATTTTTGGGTATCACTTTGTTCGAATCAAGTACATCCTGTCGGATGGTGTTCTACGAGAGGAAATCCTTTGATTCCTCCAAAGACAATCGAAGATAGGAAGATGGAAGGATTTTTTGAGAAAACGATTGACTGGTGCCACTTTGCCTTTGAATTTTAGCAATAAAGCAACCGAAAGTCTCAAATCCAGGATCGAATGTGGCCTTAATCCTGAAGTTGTTGATAAAAATCGTATCTCCCAAGTTAAGTTGGCAATCGTACACAAAATAGTCGGTAAAAGATTGAACATTAAATATTACGACATGCCACCAGATGACGCCGGCTTTTGGTGTCACTTTTGGTCGCCACTATTACACCCCGTTGGATGGGTGAAAGAGGTAAATCATCATTTGGTAGCTCTAGTTAATTACCCAGAAAGAGTCAATCAAGGTATATTCGACGACGACTACGCCACCGAAGAGCTCTTCAACCCTTACCAAGTTGGTTTCGTCGAAAACTCCCAATCAGGTTTTTGTAAAGGAGTAAAATTAGAAGTCACCGTCCCTCTTAATATCTCTTCTATATGCGTAGCTACAGTCATGGACGTTCTAAATTTTGGTTACATCATGATCCGCATCGATACTTACGATTCTAACGTTACTGGTGCCGACTGGTTTTGTTATCAAGTGAAATCTCCCTGTATATTTCCCGTGGGATTCTGCGAAAAGTACGATATTTCCTTAACCCTACCTAAAGGTTATGACGCTATAACTTTTGATTGGAGATCGTACTTGGCCCAAACAAATAACAGACCGGCAGATCCTTCTTCATTTAATACAAATATACCGTTACACCAACAAAGTATGAAAATTGAGGCAGCTGATCTTATGGACCTTCGGCTAGTATGTATAGCAACAGTAGCTAGACGACTACTGAAAGTTCATTTTTATGGATGGGAAGAGGAGTACGATCAATGGTTAGACTGTGAAAGTCCTGATATTTATCCTGTATGCTGTTGCCAAAGCGTAGGACATAAATTAGAAGGACCTCCAATGTTTGCTAAACAAATTGCGCCCGTAGTGAAGTCGTAAACGTGAAGACATCATTGGGGGAATACAGAAGACCAATCACTAAATTGATATTATTAAAAAAAAGTAGCTCAATTTCGGGAGGCCCGGAGAATGTTAGTGATTAGTTTAGATTTTCTTGAAGTCACTGAGATACTAAAAAGTTTTTGATAAGATGTCAATATAATTTTATTGAATGTCAGTTTTTTAATCTTGAATAAAGATATAATTGCCTTTTAAGTGTTTTCGACAAAACAATAATAATTAATAAAATATTTGAAATCTGATTATGCCATTTTGTTTATTATAATTCAAATATTTAATAAAAAAACTAGAAATTGCGGTTTCCATTTTTGACAGTTCCGACAGATAAATGTATATTCAAGGTACTATTTAATTCAATAGAATTACGATTTTCGACTCTTTTTAATTTTCAAAAATTCATAAACGGCCTTTTTTTATTCAAAACAGTCTAAAAAATATAAAAACAATAATTGTTATTCATTGCAGAAAAAAACCTTATTTTACAGCATTTTTAATTACAACAATAACAATAACAGATATCTTATACTTTATAGTGTTACCTATTATTGATTTAAAATAATAAGGCAAGATAAATTGCAACGGCGACTCAATGTGGTGAGCACAGGAAGTAGTCTTACCGGTTCGCGGGTAATCCTACTTTATTTAAGTTATTAAAGTTATATTGAAGTTAATAAGATAATAGATGAAGTTAAGAAACCAAATGAATTTAATAAGTTAATAAATCAAGTTAAGGAATGTAATTTAAGTTAATTAAGAAAGGTAAGTGGGCGCCACCCTGAATAATATTAGTCGACTTGTTCTTCACCTAACCTCTCTATCAACAAACCTGGAAATGCTGGAAGGGAAGGAATATGAAAAACGTAGTTAAATTTACAAGTTGTTTAATGATTTTTAAAACTAATATCACAGTGAATGAATGAATAAATGAAAAAATGTTGTTGTTTGTTTTACTTTCCTTGGTTTCTTCGGACAGGTCCTAGGTATTTGAGGTTAATCCATGGAAAGTTAGTTCATGGAAAGCGACTTCATGGAAAGTTCTTCGTCAAAAATGTCCGGTACAAAATGTCAGGTACCAAATGGCAGGTACAGAATGTCAGGTACAACGTGGCAGGTATAAAGTGCATTCAAATTTGAATGCACAAGGGCCCGTACAGCCTGCAGCGAAACACTTTAGACTACTAGAGTGCACTTTAGACTACTAGGGTGAGTAGCATATCACAGCTCGCAGGCATTATACCAATGAGCACGAGATATAATGTAGATATGCCGTCTTTCGGGAGAGACGTAAAACCGAGGTCCCGAATCCATGGATGTTGGGCTCGTTAAAGAACGATACCACTGGTTGGAACACTAGTGGGTTCGCCAAAATTTCCGGTTAGAGGTAGAGTGCTCCCTGCGTCGGTGATTAGCCTTAGTCGCAGAAATAGACCGACTTTAAATAACAGAATAAAAAAAAAAAAAATTGCCTTTCAGCGGTGATCGATGCTACAGGTTCGCGCCGAGAATCAAATGTTGGTATGACAAAAGCACTGGCTACTCGCCGTCCGGTAGATATTTAAATATACCAATTGAGTTTAAATAGTGGCCAAATATAACGTAACAATAGCCACAGGGACATTTGAAAAATTACAAATTAAAACAATCTTGCAATCGAATGCGTCACTATATTGATATTCCCATTCCACTGACAACCTTGACATATACAATAGCGCCAACTATCGGAACAATATTCGTAACTATTGTAATTATTTGGGACAAAATATGGCGGAGAACCAAAAAAGCCTGCTGTGAAAAAAGATACAGGGCGATAAATTTAAAATTTGCGATACAGTACAATTTTTTTGATTTTATGTTTCTATATTTTCTTTTAGGTGTTGGTTGATAGTTTGGAATCAGTGAACGCATTCAGTACTCCATCACCGAGTGATAACCATTTCCAAGAACTATACCCCGTTAAAGAATTATTAATGTTAGGTTTGGGAAATAATGGCATGAGACCGGTGTTACTTGTTCGACTTGATCGTGATTTGTACATCTACGAAGTGTTTAGATTTCCTAGAGGAAATCTCAAACTGAGGTTCAAGAAAATGAAGCACAGCATATTTTACAGCCCCAATGTGGATACTTCAACTGATACTGAGAATTCGGATTATTTCACATTACAAGAAAAAATTGTTCGATTGAGATATTTTGATAACATCGCTGGTAAGTGTTTTATTGTAAATATAATTAGCCTAAGTAATATTGTTGTGAAAGATAATACTAGTAATACTACTATAACGCCTTACAATAGCAGACCGTTCACCAAGAAACAACAATGTCCTTCGTGGCACATAGCCAGGGAAGTAGATGTTGCTTCATAGTGAACGGTCTGCTCTTTGAAAAGTAATCTTCAAATTTGTAAGGCGTTATAATAGTATAACACTATTATCTTGACATCTATTCATAACTTAAATATGACAATAATTGTTAATATGTTTAAAAATCTATCATAATAAGAGTGATCATTTTTTGTCTAGGGTGGGTGAATAACCTGCATTTTATCTAGTGCACTCTATATCTCCTGGATATATTACAACATAATCGTTGCCCTACATATTGCCAGAATTGCGTATAAGAAGTGGATAAAATGCCTTGCTAAGAATGCATTTTCTTTCTTCCTCGGTCAAAAGTACGTGGTTTCTGCTGCGATTATACAGCAACTTCCATGCATTGCTGTATGTGCGCTCCGCTCTTCTTTCTATATCCGAAAATTTCTTGTAAAGTTGCTCTAAACATTGAAAAAGCGAAGTCTCGAACCCAGGACCCCTCAGAAAGCTCTTACGTAACGCTCTGCGCTACGGTCGATTCGGTTCGGTATTATAAGCTACCATTAACCGCGACTTCTTATCTGAAACTGAGTCTACCAAGAAGTACAATCCTATACTGTCGCTGATATAACCTCAATATTTGTTTACAAATAGCTAAGGCTAATGTTGGTTAATTGTTTTCGAACTTTGGACTGAGGTAGTAAGAAAAATAATATAAGTTTAACTGAAACTACGGGGCATCGGTAAGAGGCGAGGAAACATGGCGCATATCTGTCATAAACGTACAAATGACGTACGGTACCTATTTTACCAAGTAAAATTAAAAATACGAAGGTCACTGACAATACCAACGCCACTGGATAAATCAATCAGTCGATTGACGGAGTGAGAGGGAAGAACACACGCACGCGCTAGCCAATAAGAAGTCAGCTTTCGGTAAAAATCACCAATTATGTAATTCGGAGGGTGTGGTAATTATGGTTTTCGTACAAAGCTGCCAGAGCTTGAAGAATCCCATAATAAATTTGGAAAAGTGCTCATCTTTTAATATTCATAAATTGATTAAATAATGTTTATAGAAAAAATCCAAGGAAACAAGCATATTAAAGAACTAACGTTCAATCATATTGTTAATAATAAATTCCATTTTCTAATTATTATCACTACATACTTAACACTTTAGCTTTTTCATAGTTAAACGAGGCAATATCGAATGTTATCGACTGCATTCCTTTCACGGCTTCAGATAAACTTGCCAAAGTATACTATTAGATCATTGGCTTTAATTTTGGAAAGTGATTTCGAGTCTGTATATGACAGTTCTCCACTCATAAATATTTCTATTAATTAAGACTATTTTTTTAGGTTATAATGGAGTCTTCATTTGTGGTGCTAATCCTTATTGGCTATTCATTACTGCAAGAGGAGAACTAAGAACTCATCCTATGGTAATTGATGGAGAAGTTTTCAGTTTTGCTCCATTTAATAACATAAACTGTCCCCAAGGTTTTCTCTATTTTAATAAAAAGGTACGTGAGAGAAACAAAATAATAGTAATGCCGATGGTAAAATGCCCACCATATTTTTCTTAAAAATCATTTAACTCGCACAAATTTAAAGTAAAACTGTTTTATTTTAGTCCGAGCTTAGAATTGGTGTTTTACCGACCCATTTGAGTTACGATTCTCCTTGGCCAGTGAGAAAAGTACCATTAAGGTGTACCCCTCATTTTGTATCATACCATTTAGAATCGAAGACTTATTGCTTGGTAACAAGCCTTTCAGAACCATCTTCTCAGTATTATAAGTTTAATGGTGAAGACAAAGAACTTTCTATAGAAGATAAAGGAGATAGGTAACTATTATTCAGAGTACATTAATTTTTTTTTAATTTACTTCAAATAAAGAACCGTACAGGCCGTCATCACTAGACATTTTTTCCGACAAAATAAAATACAGCCGTGCTCAATGTAGCTGCTTGCGTGCTTTTGCTTACATCGAGCGTAAATGAAATCTGAACTGAGTAGTATTCCTTAAATCAATATAATTTACCGATATTAGAGTATGGTTCACATTCATTAACACGTTTTAGATTTCCATATCCAGCTCAGGAGTTATTCAGTATATGCCTTTTTTCTCCGGTTTCTTGGGATATCATTCCGAACACAAAATTAGACCTAGATGAGTGGGAACACGTAAATTGCTTGAAAAATGTCGCTTTAGCTTACGAAGGAACCAGATCAGGTCTTAAAGGATACATTGCAGTGGGAACAAATTATAATTATGGAGAAGATATAACTTCTAGAGGAAGAGTAAGAAAATCTATATTGAGAATCCAATACATGTATAATATTGAGGTTTTTCTTATTTTAGATTTTGATCTATGATATTATTGAAGTTGTACCCGAACCTGGTCAGCCTTTGACCAAAAATAAATTCAAAGAAATTTATGCTAAAGATCAAAAAGGTCCGGTAACTGCTCTGTCTCAAGTTAAAGGTTTTCTTGTTTCAGCAGTGGGACAGAAGGTAAGTTAAATTAACATTTAGGATAACAGTCAATATCCCAATTCCTAGCACTAATCGTTAGTACTTTATTCAACAAGATAACCATCTTTTCTACAAAAAAAAAACAAAAAGTTTTCAACTTAGGACCAGATCAAAGATTACAGAATAAAAATATAAGATGTTTCACTCCAGGGCGGTTTGATTCAACGGACGCCGCTCTCATAAATTATGTTTACGACTCGCTTTTGTTGTCAATAACGAGACCGGTAGAAGCCAAAGAAGTTCGAAAAGCTTATTTTATTTTAAGCTATACAGGGGTAATTAGAGAAATATATATTTAAATTAATAGGATTCTTTATCACAAAGGTTTATTCTCAAATGTTAATTACTTCGAAAAATGTTTGGGATATGAATTTGAAAAGGTAGGTAAAAAATAAACTTGAATTTTTAAAATGAATCAATTCACAGTTTTTATCCAGCATCTTAGTAATTTTTTGATACTTATTGATAATCTAGCAGATATTTATCACAAATTCAATTAAATATACTCATTAGCCACCGGAATAATAGGGCCACTAAATCTCAAATTTTGATCTATAAAAAACGCGTATTTTTTGGATTGACAAGGTTAAAACAGTAAAAAGAGAAGCAGCTGCAGGATACCCTTATTAAAAATTTTATAAATGTTGTAAAATACTAAGTTTGGAGTTTGGTTTATATGTTAAATTTAATCTATTGTTTTTCAAATCTTTCAATATACATTTGAGAGTAAAATATATACGAACTCTGGTATAGAGACTGGCATAATATTTGAAAGGAAATTGATTATATGGATGATAAAATAAAATTTAGTAAATTCGTTCAAAAGGAACTGACCAATCCCCCTTTGGTTAGCTATGGAATTGAATTTTTGTGTTTTCTTGCGTAATTTACTTGTTTATATAATATCCTTATTATAAAAATAAATTCGTAATTTTGTATTATAGCAAATATCACAAAATATTTAGTGTTTAAGCTTTGCTATTAAAGAGAAAAATATTAATATGACTTTTTGCTCATTTCAACAATTAATTAATAAATTTAAAAAATCTATACAACATTAATATAAAACACGAACAACCAATAAACACCGTTATAAAATAACAGCGCTCGACTGGCGACGTCCCGTATAATATGCCAAATTAAATGCAAGTAAGGACGTAGCGACGTACTGTACCATCCAAGTCACCAGCGGCATCGGTGCTTTATGCGATAAATTCGAACGAGTGAAACATCTTATATTTTTATTCTGTAATCTTTGACCATTTTGCACTCATATTTGTGTGACTAGATGTGCTTAATGAAATTTTTTCTCCTTTTAGATATACATCTGGCAACTCAAAGACAATGATTTAATCGGAGTGGCTTTCATCGATACTCAGGTCTATACACATCAGATACTCACTATAAAAAGTCTGCTTTTAGTTGGTGATGTTTATAAATCAATATCTTTGCTACGCTTTCAAGAAGAATATAGAACTTTATCTCTAGTATCTAGGGTAAGTATTTATTATAATTAGGGCCAGTTGTATGTAACGTAGTTAACCAATTGATCAACTGAACCAGGTTCACATGTTGACCATAGTCAAATCAATCAATCGTTGTACGAAAGATGTTCGTGTTGTGATCAGTTGAACCAGTCAAATTAATATTTTTATGTTGGTTATCCGAATCTCTAGTAACATTCGAGAATTTTATCAATATTGTTGGTACTAACTTGAAAAATCGTCACAGTTTTTGTATACTGTTAAATCGTTAATCAATGACAGTCAATGGTCGAAAGCGTGCTTGGCGTTAAATATCATTTTGTGTGTTCACTTGGAAGTGAAAAGATGGCAGATAAAGAAAACAAGCGTAGGTACTCCAAATTTCAGTGCATCTGAAGAATCGACGCTGATTTCTCTAGTTGCTAAATATAAAAACGTTATAGAATGTTAGAGAACGGATGCAGAAAGTTCTCGGCATAAGAAAAATTTGTGGCTTCAGTTGGCTGAAGAATTTAATTTTATCAGTGCAACTACACACCGAACAAGTGACGTGCTTTTAAATGAATATAGTAATATTAAAAAAAATAGTCAAGAAAAAGTATGCTGACGATGTATGTATGCTCAAGGCACTGGTGGTGGTCCATATAAAAAAATTAAATTGCAGTGCCTTTTGATATTCTGAATCTATCAAAAAACTCATTTGCCGTCCACTCTTCAAAATGATTTTTTCTTGCTCGAAATATGCGAGCGTTTCTCCTTAAACCGAAAACCTAGCATAAAATCTCAATAAGGTGTAAAAGTCGTATACAAATACCACCATTTTTGGTGGTTCAGTAAATTGCATAGTTAACACATGAGTTAACCAAAATAATTATTGACTACGTTTCGTACAACACTTCAATAGCTGTGATCGTGGGTTAACCATAGACATTAGTTTAACTATGCTTCATACAACTGGCGCTTAAAGTTTCATTTATGACAGTAACATTTAACAGTATCAATTTATAGTGTAGTATTACAAATAACCTGATTTATGATGAAATTGATTCAAAAAATGACAAAGTAAAGATTTTGTTGTTTTTCTTTCAGGATTTTAAACCATCCGAAGTATATACCATAGAATACATGATAGATAATTCTACCTTAGGATTTCTGGTTTCAGATAGAGAAAAAAATTTAGTTATGTATATGTATCAACCAGAAGCAAGGGAATCATTAGGAGGTAATTTTATTTTGAATAGAAGTCAGATTAGAAGTCTTATTATTTAAATGTTTTAGGTCAAAGACTGCTGAGAAAAGCTGATTTCCATTTAGGACAAGCAGTTAATTCGTTCTTTAAAATTAGATGTAAATTAGGCGAATTAGGAGAGGACAAAAAACATTTTTCTGGAGCTGATCGAAGATTCATTACAATGTTTGGTATGTTGAGTAAATCTAATCAGTTAATTTAGTATAAAAATAAATAATAATAAGTTTTTAAACCGTTTCAACTGTAGATGTTTCCAAACTTGAAGCGTTTTACATTCAATAATTGTTTATTCGGCAAAGCCATGTATAGGGTGTTCAAAGCATGTAATCTTATTATAATTATTTTGTTCAGCCACTCTGGACGGTGGATTGGGATATATAATGCCGGTACCAGAAAAAACGTATCGTCGTCTCCTTATGTTACAGAATGTATTGGTATCTCAAGGAGCTCATATTGCAGGATTAAATCCGAAAGCTTTCAGGTAACTAATTTTCATACTGTAGAAATCATAAAATAATGTATGTAACATGTTATGTTTGGTAACAAAACATTTTTTTCTTAAATATGAATATAATGCCCGATTTCACCAAACTGATTTTAGGAATTTACTAACTAAGTAATTCCTAGGCTAGGAAACACCTGAATCCGATACTTACCTAAATCTTATTTCACGATTGGTGAAATCGGGCATAAGTGTTTTTTGCCATTCGCATGCACTTTTTATTGTTTCATACTAAGTCCCTTCTTGAATTATTGTCGATGGCATATGTTATGTGTGGTACTGCAAGCTTCCTCGATGACCACACAAGCAGGGAAAGAGCCTAATAAAACGCTCTGTCTTAATTTATATTAAAAATGGTAGTGATAATCAACTATTTTTGTAGGACATACAAAAGCTGGAGAAAATTACAGTATAACCCCGCTAGATCAGTAATTGATGGAGATTTAGTTTGGAATTTCCTTGGTCTGTCCGTTACTGAAAAATCAGAGGTAACGACTACCGATTTAAACGAACACACATTTTTTAACACTATTTTTTGTTGTAGGTATCTAAAAAGATCGGTACGAAAGTTGAGGAGTTAGTGGAGGATCTCACTGATATACATAAACTTACAAATCATTTTTAGTTTTATAATCTGTAGAATTATGTGTTGAGTTAATTTTAAATTTTTCGGATTTGTTAGTTTTATTACAGATCCTTTCTACTGATGACTGTAAAAAAGGAAGTGGAAAGGGAAATTTTGAAATTGCTAGATTTGCAGTTGAAGGCAGGATGGAGAGATAACTCCCAAAGAATAAATTGTCGGAGTTATATTGGACATTACAACAACATAGGAAGTAAAATAAGAAGCATCAAATAATAATTTCTATGTACAAAGAGTATTTTTTAAAATTTGTCTATTAAAAGCATTATTGTAAATGTAAAAGTGTAGTTATTTATTTTTTTCTACTCCTATACTAAAAGTTGTTAATTAAATGCCAATTTTCAGTTTCATAATGATACTCATTATAACACTGGTTTTCATTACGAAACTGAAAAATTGACCAATGGAAATCTAGATTTTCAAATACCCAAGTAGGCAGACCCAATATTTTCTGTAGAATGTTTGACACTGTTTTATGACAGTTTAAATCTTTTGCGTTAGTTTTTAAAAGAAATGTCGACCACCAGACCGAAAATACTTAATGACAAGGCAAATAATATTTAAACTTATTATTTTTGTTTACAATAATTTATTACCAATATTTTATAACAGTAACAAACTCGTACGCTTTTTGTTAAATTAAACCATGTGGTCCCGTGGCGCAGTGGATAAAGGCTCCGCATAAGGTTTTTTTCGATCTGTACATTCTGGGTTCGAGTCCCGGGCAGTATATGTCACCCGCATGTAATGGTTATTAATACACTCACAATACTCACATTAACCATATGAAACTCGCCTTTGGCTCGTTTCGTATCCCGGTTAATGCTTGTGTATTAATAACCATCATTACACGATCGTTGCATAATATACTTGTTGGAAAACAATCCAACACATTTATTTATATTTTAATCTTCTAAACATGACAACTCTGCAACGTACGAAATTCACCAGATGTGGGTTCTTAGGTCGACCCGTTCCTTTTCCCCGCCTGGGATCGGCCTATCTTAAGTTAGCCACTTGCCCTTTTGATACAAAGGGGAAAGAGGCAGTCTAACAACGAAAGCCAAAACCGCAACATCTCGCAAATACCAAAAATTCTGCTCTTCAATTCAAAAACAAAGTAAACTCTAACTCACTCTCTTCCGGTTGCCGAAAGCAAGCTTCATACGCGAAGACGTATATTGTATATCTGTGAAAAGTGCGGTATTTTAATACGCTCTCTAACGTGCTTACAAAGCAGTAAAGTGCGGTATCTCTCTCTCTCTAACGTGCTTTAGAACCATTATTGTGTAATGTGTAAATAGTTTTGTAAATACTTATAAATATTGTGTACCCAAAATATAACACATTGTTAAGTTTACGCAGCAGTGTATTATTCCAAAGTTTAATGGTTCCACACCAATATTAAATTTGCTCCTATAAGGTCACATTCACCATTTCTTCTTTGGTAAATATATTAATCGAGGTGTACTTGTTAATGATGATTGCTTGCTGGAAGGTTTATACTGATGTTGGACAAGTACTGATTATGTCGTGCAAGTCATAAAATCCATTTTAATTGCAAACACAAAGTGGTGGTTTGTGTAGGTTTCATGTATACGAAATAGCTATAATTTGACTTGCCATTGAGAATAAGAGCGTTAAAAATAATTGATTCTCCATTATGATTTTGTCCACCACCAACTATCAACATTGAAAAAACATAATTTTATTTTGTTAAGTTTAACACATCATTGGTCCTTGTCGGTGCTTTTATAAGGTCAAAGTGGCCAAACTTATTCCTGGAGAATTATGGCCCACATACTTCATAACACACTGAGTAAAAACATTTTTGAAGTGAAATCTTTAGGCGAGTTGGGCACTTTTTTAGGTGGAGAAAAATTATGGATTTTTCGTCATCGTTTTATGTAATACACAATACTTTTGGTTATGCAACACAATCAATAAAGAAGCGTGTATGGTGTTGCATTTATTTGCAAAAATTTTCATCTTCCATGGACATAAGCACGATGTAATATGACACCATGGACATAAGATAAAATTTGTGTAAGGTAACATTGATTTGTAAAAATTACCATTAAGGGGTTTAATTTATTTGGAAAAAATTTCCTTTCATTATAGGTGCATGTCAACATTTTTGAATTCACTTTTGTTCGAAAATTTTCATTTGCTATGGGAATCCCATACAATTTTTAAAAGGGGAACTTACATTAGTCCCCCATCAAGCTCGTACGATAAACTTTTTAAAAGCAATTTATTTGATAAAATTTCCTTTTGGTGTGGAAGCAATAAAAGAGATTCATTTGTTTTCACTTAAGTCGGCAGTCCCCATGGCTGCCTATTTAGGTACTTTTTTTCATCAACATATCACGACAAATAGGACCGAACTAAAGTTGTAAATAAAATATCTCAATCGTTGCCTAACGGTTTTTTATTTAAAATTTTCTTATTTCGGAATGGGTACTGAAAATACTATGCTTAATGAATTTATTCAGAATCCTAGATACAATTCAAATCGGACAATAAAAATATAATTCACACAATTAATGGTTATAAAAATTCGGTATACTTAAATACCCATAAGTCAAATCTATAAAGTAGGAGGATAAAGTGATTTAATTCAAAATGTATCGATAATTGTGTTCAATCCATGAGCACTATTTATGTACCCTTTATAATGTTTTTATTGTGTTGTGATAAAAAAAATAAAGAAGGTGTTTTTTTAATTCTACTCAAAATCCGTTGGAAGTTACGAAAACCTGTAAATTAAAGGTAAAAAAATTTCATGGGTAAATGTTTGATTTATAAAAATAGTTATTTTTGTATCTAGTGCGCGAAATGCTACTTTGGTGATCGAGAACTGATAGTCAAAGTCGAGATCACCAAAATATTTCGCGCATGAGATGCAAACAAACTTTTGTCTACAAACGTCAAAAATATTGTTCAAAAAATAAGTAACATGCTTAGCTTAATATGAAAAATAGTATTAAACTGACTTAAACTGTTTTTCCAAATCAAGTAATTACTGTAACTGCACCATTAATGTTAACATTGTAAATAATGAATAAAATTAGGTAGTGTTAAATGTTTCTCACAATTTGAAAGCCTTAATTATTGTTATACTAAAAATAAATGATTTCTTGGATTTTTGCTTGATTGAGGAACATAAAGGTTAAAATATAAAAATCCCATTTAGTTTACATGCAGTGTGCGAAGTAAGTATTTCGCACACTACTTCGCGCACGGTATCATGGTAACGAAGGAAAATGACTTCGCATATTGTTGTCAATGCGCGAACCTTGTCATTTTTTGACGTTTGTAGAGAAAAGCATTTTTTTCTCTGATATGAAAGTGCTAATTACAAATATCTCAATTTTTCCAAGAAAAACCACCTTAATTTGGGAAAAAAGGTATAGTAACCATTTCGGTGAAAAATTTAAACCTCTCTGCAAAACTTACGTAACTTAAAAAAGCTTCTTGTCCTATGTATGTTTCGTTTGTAGACACTTCAAAGTAAATAATATAAAAAAATCAAAACCTTCACTCAAAATTATGATTTAAAAAACTTTTTTCTTGTACTAATTGGTGCACATGATTTGTACGGAATTATCAATACTTTTCGATTTGACTCTGCTCACTTTATCCTCCTCGATAAAGTATTCATTGCAATTAAAAAATGTTTGTCATAATTACGCATTTAACAAATTTTGTCATAAAATTAAAAAAATAATAACCATTCTTACGAGGATGTCTTTATCTATAATTTTTTTCCATTTAATATAAAGATACAAAAAAAACAAATTGATTAGATAAATACTACAAAATAACAACAAAAAAATATATGTATTCAATCTTGTCTTGAACATACTCTAATACTTTAAATAAGAATGTAATGTATTTTAGTTACTGGCAGTGTTTCATCCCCGAAGTCTGTAATTTCTTCTGAGAGGTACACTTTTTGTCTTTTTTACCACTACACCTAGGAAAGCTTCTTGTTTTCGAGCTGTAACAAGGATACAAAAATAGACAGTCAGTGGGATCTTCTCCACTTCAATTTCACTTAAAAATATATTGTTGTGATAAACTACTTACTTACCATTTGATTGGGATTTGGATTTTGAAACTTTTTCTATAGGTGACTCAGATCGTTTTGCTCTTTTCCTAGCGCTTCGTGTGTTATTGTTATTTGATTCTTTCAAACTATTCATCATCATACCATACACGAGCTCCTTTCTTTCTTGTATTTTAGTGTAAATACTCATCATTGCTGGAGTATAGCCTTCTATATTTTCAAGAGTAGGACTGAAAATTGTAAAGCTTAAATGAAAACGCATAACGAATGACAAAATTTCATTACAGATTTCTAGTGACTTGGTACACAACAGATGACTACTTAAAGTTTTACAATATTTCAGATAAAAAAATAAAAAATGAACAAAAATAAGAATTACAACTCTTACACAACAACAATTACCTGTAATTTTTATGTATCGGAGAAACTTCCCTTTCTAAGAATTTATTGTATACATTAAGCATTTCTGGGGTAGGATTCATACTATCTATATCCAAGGAAGACAAATTAGAGGAACTGTCACTGCTTTCGGTCATCTTTCTCTCTCTAGCTTGTTTAAGAATAGTTTCTGGATCTATTAATATCTTGGACCAATTCATCATACTGGCTTGGATCTTTACATCTTTGAGCTGTTTTCTCAACTTCGGCCTTTTGAAAACGATGTTCGAATTCAAAGGCATTAATGGACTGGTTTTTAAGAAACTATAATGGGTAATAATTTTCTTTTTTGATTTTACTTTTTTCAGTTTATTTCCCCATCCTTCTACATTATCAAAATCTAAGGTGGAGTCTTGTTTGTAAGCGTAAACTTTTATTGCTTTCTTGAACATACTACGACAGTAATCATAGTCTGGAGTTTCCTACAACATATGAAAATATTTGTTTAATATAAATTCGTTACAAAAATCTAATAAAAGTTCAAATTCTTGGCTATCAACCTGAGAGAATAATATGATATTCTGACAAATAGAAATAATAAACTATAATCCCATTATTATAGTGGAAGTCATCATCAATACCTTGTATTATTTAAAGCCTACAAATTTTCTTTAGAAATAATCACAAATTTCCATTTATACAGGATGTGGGAGCAATAAATTCAAATAGACTTGTACTACAAATAAGATCAATACTATTTTTCATAGACAATAGTGGTAACCAAAGTTGGTTGTTATGTTATAAACTTATGGGGAACAACTTTGGCTCTAGATGGAGTCCAAAGATTTCTTCTAATTTTTCTACAGACTAGTTTAAATACCAAAAATTCACTTTTATTGAGTTACCTGAAATATATACAGGGTCTCGAAAATTTTGGTAATAAATTATACCACATATTCTGGTTGTTGAACCCCACTTACAAAACTGTGTACAAATAAATTTACAGGGTGATGTATTTCAATTTGATTTCATTTTTTTAACGTTGCTCTAAAATGGTGTATTGGAAATTCATGAAAATTTATATAAGACACTAGTATACAATAACTCATAAACTGGAAGTAGTAGCGTACACTCTATTTATCATTTGTACATTCATTTTTATGTAAAAATAAACATATTATATATATTTTCGAGCATCTATTGAACTTTGACAGATAATAAGAAAGTTACACCATAACAGTGGCGAATTTTTATAAAAACTCTCATCTGAAGAGCTAAACTTCCTTAGGGCTCATCTATAATGACAAAGAAACCTAAGAATTTGAGCAGTGCATTGATATGTGTTATATATTGTACATGTGGCAGTTTAGATTCTAAAATCAATAGGGAAAGTGATGAACATTAAAAATCGACATTTTATATATTTTAGGAAGCTGTCAATATTTTATTTTGTAACATACTTGTATTAACAAATATAATACTTTATATATATAGGAAATATTAATTCTAATGGTACGCCCGTTTTCTATATAAACTATATTTCTCAAGTATTTGTTTACTTGAAAAATTTCTTAGTAAAAAATATTGCCCATCGGTAATCTCATTGAATCAGTTTATCAAGTAAAATTTTGTTAATGCAATGTATGTAATAGTTTGGATAAAGATACACAAAAATATTTGAAAGAATCATTCAATTTGCTAAGTCAGTTTTTAAAAAAACTCACCTCAGTTAATTTTGATGGTCTGGAAAAATAACAAACAAATATATTAACTTCTACAAACAAAACAGAAGAAACAAGAAATACCTACCCGAAGAAGTATGTATAATAAAACTTACCATATACTGTAATTTATTCAAGTATTCAAAATAGTCCATGACAAAGTGAGGATATTCGTCATTGAAGCATAGATTCAGGAAGCTTTTTAAATTCCTAAAACAACGAATTTTCTTCTTTTCAACCTCTACAGTTTGTTCTAAATCTTCTATCCAAGGTAACGTTCCAGTCAACCAATAAACCATATTATAAGCTAAACTTTCTAAATCTGATCTACTGGATGGTACACCTTTATGAGCATCTCTTGAACAAAACAGAATTGTTCCAGCATGTGCTCTTCTTTCATCACTAGAAAATTCCTTGTGTTCACCATTAGATTGCAAAAATTTTGATGCTAGTCCAAAATCTACTAAATATACTTTATCTAATAGTTTTTTGTCATCTTCCTTTGTTTTATCAACAAAATCATCACATTTTCTTACTTCTTTTTTTCTATTTTCATATACATCTAATACTTCATCTAAATAAGGTATATCGTCTATATAATTTACAGCACTAGTAGGCCTTAGATTCATTGTGTTCTTTTTTATACGTGTATATCGTAACTTTCTTGCAGATGTTCTTTGAATTGCTTCAAATTGCACTTTTTGATTATTAGGTTTTGATTTTGTTTCATCACCTAACATTATATTGGAAGCCTTGATATCAGAGTGAACGTAACCTTTACTATGAATATATTCTAAAACATCCAAAATTTGTATGCCTATATTAGATACTGTTTTTATATTAAATACTTTTTTTTCCTTAAGAATTTGGCCTAAATCTTTTTTATATTTTGGTATTAGAAGGAAGCGGTATTTTTCATTATTGTGATAGCATGAGCCGGAGGCTACGTAATGAGGCATTCCTAGGAATGTTAGTTTATTCTTTTTCTTCCAGTGCTCAACTAGAAAAAAAAAGGAAATAACTTTGATATCAATTAAACAGATTACAAACAGTACATGTAAATAATCACTACACCCATACTTTTCCAATAACTTCTGGTCTTCCTCAAGGGATCATTATTATTTAATTTGTTAATAAATAACATGCTTTATCATTTATTTACGAATGATCACAAATACTTTAAATCATTTCATAATAATGCATTAGGCCTAAAAGCTGATCTAAATAGACTATCACAGTGTGATCTATTATTTTTTTATTACAATATATCAATGTATATTTGTGCACTTATCTACAAACTTGTCTAATCAGTTCAAAAATGGTATGGAAATGCTTAGAAAAACCCGAGGGACAAACCACTGGTAAAAAATCTGTACACTATTTTCTGTATTTTTCAGGTATTGTATAAGTATTTTCCTTAAGAAAATCTCTATTTCTTTTTTCATAAAAAAATATGCGATTAAGAAATGATCTAACAGAAATTTTCTGTATTTTCCATGTATTTTCAGGAGTGTTTGCTAATGATACTAGTATTTCTTAGAGTAATTTCTGTACTTTCAATGTATTTTCTCTAATTTGTACACTATTTTCCTCAATGGTTTGCCCCTTGGAAAAACCCAATGAGCTAGGGAATAAAGTAGCAGATGAACTGGCAAAGAATGATACTCACTTATTTCCTGCTTCCCAATCCTGAGATAACAATTTATTTCTACAAATAAAGGACCACTTGTATGTTTCTCTACTTTAGCAACAAAAGAAGAGTCAGTCTTGGTTGCCCTGGTTGTATCTTCAGATGCTTCATATATCTCCCCAAATCCTCCTACGCCAATAGTTGTACCCAATTTCCAATTTTTTCCACTAATATCTGTTATAATTTCACCCTGTCTGAAGTGAGTGTTATTGGACATTCCACTAGAACTTTTCTTTTTGGGTGGTTCATCTTCCTCAGATGAAGTTTCTTCGTAATAGTATCTTCTCGGCATTTCAATTTACTTAAAAATAAAAAATAAAGATAAATAACCACCTGAAGATTTGGTTTTTGATAAATAAAACTGTTGGCCTTTTAAATCGTTGAATGCATATTGATCAATACTATAAATAAATATTAGTATATTTCTGACGATATATGCTAATTCAATTCAAATAAAAAGCTATACTCACCTAAATAAAAATTGTTAAATACAAATCCAAAAAATGCTAAATAAAGTAATGTATTTTTGAGTCAGTTTTTATTTTATTCCGACCTCTTAAGAACAATTCACGGCCATCTTAACTGACATTTTACTACTTTTAATGTATGCGCATGTCGAAGCATAGAAAATGCGCACACGATATCCAGATATTCCAGATTTGAATTTTATAAACCGACAAAGTTTTTTGAACTTGGTGCTATTTTATTTTTTTATTTCATTATTACAGCCATTAGTTGCATAAAAATAGTCAATATGCTTTCTAAAACCGAACTACATTTTTTTAAAATGTTAATTTACCCTTTCTTATAAAAAAAAATTATTTTCAAAGGAACACCAGTCAGTGACAATCCCACTCCCTTTTATGTTGCTAGGCAACAATTTTATAGAAGTAAACAAAAACTTTTTAGCATTTTGTGTTGTGTGCAAGAGTATTATAATTCAGGTATTGAGGTATATCAACGATTCAAATATTAATATGATAATTTAATATATAATTTCATTTATGGCAGAAGTTCATATTATTGGGCAAATTCGACAAGCGAAAGATTTTCCTAAAGATCATTTATTTTGCAGATGGCATGTACAAATAGGTAAGTTTGGTTAATTTGAATTTGTAATATGTCATTGGAATATAATTTTATAAACACAATAGCTGCAATAGAATTTTTAACAGCACAGAGTTGTATGTATGATGCATGAGATTAGATCTAGTTTAATTCTTTATTTCCATAATTCTATAATTTAGGATTGTTAGTTTAACGATCTTAATTTCTAGCGGTATTTTTTATAGAATGCGATGTATTTTTACTGTTTAGTATCTTAGTTCAATGGAAACTTCTACCTACCCAGACTCGATGTCTATTGGTTAATCTGAATTTTACGTTTGGTCTTACATTTTGTTTTTGTGTATTAAAAAATACAAAAGTTTTTTTTCGTAGGAAATAAGTGGAGACATATTGCAGGAAAAAAGGAAGGCCAAACACAAGTGAGTTGGTCACAATTTGACAATATATGCAGATGGACATTTCCAATCGACGTCCATTTAACAACCACAGGAATACAAGGTTAAAGTATATAATGTCTTAAATTTTAAAATAAAAGTCTAAATTTATCATTTTAGGTTGGCCAAAAATTTTTATTGAAGTTTATCATTTTGATTGGTTGGGACGGGCACACATTTTTGGATATGGAACAGTAACTGTTCCCACTAGTCCTGGTTCTTATAGTTTAGATTGTTACACGTGGAGACCATTTGGTTCAATAAAACAGCGATTTGTACAATATTTTTTAGGTCAGTATATGTACCTACCTATTTTCGGTAAAATCCTTCATATTACAAGCAACTATAGCTAGCTTGTGTAGGTATCTTTCTTTAGGGAAGGCATCACCACAGAGTTGAGAGTAGGTATACCATCTAACAAGACGCGAAAGAAAGTAGTTTTCGTGATCGCAAATTTGTGTGCACATGCGTGAATTGATTAGTTTATCTGTCAATGTCAAGTCGACACTTCCGTTCATTCCCCTTAGTTCACCATGTATTATTTTAAGATTAGGTTAAAAATGAGCCTCTTCTCATTACACACATGAGATGAATAATAAGGTGTTCTCGTGTTATGTTGAAAAAATATTCTATAGACCTAATAGGGCATGTCCACGTGACGTCACAAACTATTTTGACAAGACTTAGGTGGTAAAACAATAAACAAAGCGTTCAGAACACGTGGTTATGCTGATTTATAATGGTAGATCGTATTTGATTTTAGTTGATTTTGCTTCAGTGTACTTTTAAAGTTATTTTAATTGTTGAGCTTGCATATTTGATAATATATAATATGGGTTAATAGTTGTTTGTTGTTTGATAATTTTTCATCATGTCTATTGTTTATTGTTTTACCACCCAAGTATTGTCAATGTCAAGGGAGGGATGTTCATCAACACTACTATAGTTGAAATAATACCCTTCTTGGTGTGCGTCATCGTTTGTTAATCTCCTTCTAACACATTACGTAGGAAGAAATGGAAAAAATGCAGGTCTGTGATTAATCCTAATCAAAATATCACAATAATGAACCGTTTAAATGTATTACAAACGTTAACCCTAATCTTGGACTTACAAAAATTTGATTGGTTGATGTTTCGATTACGCGCAAGCGCAACCTATCAATCGGGAGCTCAAGATACTATGAAGGCGTTACTTTCGTCGCGGCAATGTGTCTTACGTATTTTTCTACTGTCACACTGACAGCTCTTGTCAGAGGTGTACCTACTTTGTTGTTAATTATTATTTATGAAAAGTGGATATTGATCTTATTGTTATATATATTCAAATAATACAAAAATGTGCATAGATACACGGAGAAACATCATTATTTTGAAAGTTCTCAAGTATTTTCAGTTAGAAAAAGAAGCTGGTAATTATTAATTTTATAGCCTTTTAGAATTTGGCTGGATACGATCCTGGTGATTTTATTTATCAAATTTAAGGTTAGCTATATGTCAAAATAGCAAATAAAATAAACGACATGCCGAAAACCCGGATATACGTCACAAACGATGACGCACACCAAGAAGGGTATTATTTCAACCATATCTTTCTTAGTGTAGTGTTACTTTTCTCAGTGTATCAAGTAGTTTATGTGTCAATGCCTCGACGTATTTCCGCTCAATATTCATACTATCTATATCCAAGGAAGACAAATTAGAGGAACTGTCACTGCTTTCGGTCATCTTTCTCTCTCTAGCTTGTTTAAGAATAGTTTCTGGATCTATTAATATCTTGGACCAATTCATCATACTGGCTTGGATCTTTACATCTTTGAGCTGTTTTCTCAACTTCGGCCTTTTGAAAACGATGTTCGAATTCAAAGGCATCAATGGACTGGTTTTTAAGAAACTATAATGGGTAATAATTTTCTTTTTTGATTTTACTTTTTTCATTCTTTTTTTAATTTTTTGGGAAATTAAACCACAATATTTTTATATTCTTTACTTCAACGTTTCGGTAGCGTTCCAGCTACCGTTGTCAAG
>CAJUYH010002433.1:0-35904 GCA_910591685.1 Galerucella tenella
TGATTTATAACAAAAATTAACATTAAAAAAAGAAAATTATTTTATTTCACAAATTCGCTCCATTACATTCAATACTTATTTCCCATTTATACATCCCTATAAAATGATGCCAATTAAAAAAGGTTTTTGAAACTATAGTTGTATTTTCTATTCAAAGAAAACACATTAAGTAAACTCCTAAGTAGTAAAAATGATTACACTTCTGATTATCATAATTACTGCTACACAAACAAAAGCTTAATTTAAATTTAATAGTCTGATTATTTAGGTGGCCTTCCAAATCAATAAATCGACTTAATTTTTTGAATGCAAAATTTGCATAATTGATATTTTGTAATAATTACATATTTATCATGTAATGTATGCAATAGCCAACAGTTCAAAGAGATTTTCTTTTGTTGTTCCTAGAATAGTAGGATTGATAAAATAAGCATGTTGTTTTAATTAATTATCAAAAAGAAAACACTACAGTTGATATCATTAAGTATACCCTGAGGTGGTAAGTTCTTGTAAACAATTTAATTGAAATTTTTTTATAAATATGAGTGGAAAGATTGCTTGAATCCATCCAAATTGCTTACATTATTATCTAAATATTTATCAACAATTCTTGTGATTTATCCAAATAACTTAAAGTGAAATGTATCCAGGTATTTATAAGTATATTATTTTTAGTACAGCTATAGTAGCAGTTAACAAGTTGTCAGTTCCAACTTTTTTTTAGATAGCAACTAGCAGAGATTAATTCATCAAAGGTTTTATCAAAAGAACATATCCCAGAAATATACAAAATACAACGATATGCTATGAAGCATAACCAGAAATTTTTTAGAAACAATAATGCAGATTTAAAAAATATTCCGTGCAATTTGCAACAATCTATTAAACTGTATTAAAATACCAATATTATATTATTATATAAAAATCTGTGTATCATATGTCTTATGTTACACTAAAAAATCTATGTCCATTCAGCCAGTATCCAAGACTAAGATGAGTAAATTTAGTGTTATTATCAAGTTAAAGCTTCCCTAATTGATTATGTTGTACGTATATAGAGAAAGAAATAAAAAGGATGCATTTGGGCCACAAACTGCACACCCCACACATAATTATTATTTTATAATTTGTCAACTGATAACGCATGTTTATCATAATTCAAATAGATGCTTGTTTACATGTAAATTTGTGTCTGTTTGAAAACACAAATTAACTTCAGCAATAAGAATATTAAATAATATATTACCTACTACTTACCTAATTTCTAGTACCAAGCATTAATTTAAATCGTTTTATCTACTGAAATCAAACTTTGATTGTTAATCTAGATTCAAAAATTTAAGTTCACCAAGTAAGTGTTATAATTAAAGAGATTCTTTCAGAAGAAACAGAAATATTTTCTTGATTTTCTTCAAGATAAAACTTATATTTGCACTTTTTACTTCTATTTAAATAAAACACTTGACAACATTAGTTATGGTTATCTAGAAAATAAGGAAGGATAAATGATATAAGATGGATTTTTTTATTATTTACCATTATCCACGGGTTAAAGGGAGACATTAAGTTATTAGATCTCTTCATTCATAACATTATAGAGTAAGTGACAAAGTAAGTCACAAAAAGTAAAAACATTTCTAAGAATACTCTCAAGTGCATTCGTTTAAATTTTGAGATTGACGTTTTATTCCTTGGAAATCATCAATTTACAATGTACTATTTTTATACCAAGACGAATATAATCTGTATTTACCGATTCCAAAAATAATAAAAACTGAAGATTCTCTTTGATTGGGTAAGAGCCATTTCAAATATTGGTTCGAGCGATCGTATTAGGGTAGAATCAAAACAAAAAAAATACAAGTATGAAATAAACAAGCAATTGCTGCATCTCTAGAGATTTCTAAATTTTTACTTTATAAACCATATGTTTGAAAATCATTCATTCTAAATGTAACACACTAAAATATCAAAAAGAATAACATACTTTCAAGTTCTATGAGGCACCATTTCTGAAAATACCAACATTTCTTGGAATCAACATATACGTAGACATGTAACTTTCGAGAATTTCAGTATATTTGTTCACCTTCAAAGAGTTGCAAAAGTCATATTTTCAACACCATTTAAATTTAATAACACTTGTGATTATCGTAAAAACTATTTAAACAAAAACTTGAACTACACAGATAAACTAAATACGACATTCCGACATTGCACACAAATCACATTCCTACTGATTCCTACCTTGTCGCTATGTTTTGTTTACTTTATGTTCTAAGGTTTTGTTATAATAACGTGCACCCACAGATCTGAGATCACCTACAGAGCCTGAACCATAGATAAAACATACTTAGCCTGAACCATAGAGGTTTTTTATGCCATCAGCCATCTATTAAAATGTTAGCGTACTAATTGCCTCAAATCAAATTTTTGTGGACTTTTGTTATCATGCAAATGTACTGTATTCCAAAGTTTTAGATAACAAATTTTTCAATTCCTTCGCTAAATTTTTCATAAACCAAATCCCGAAAATTTAAAATAAACATTTGATAGTGAGTATAATCTGTGGTTGACATGAAGTATTCCATTTTTTGACATATCTCTATGCTTTTTTTTTTTTCCCCTTCGGAGCCGTCCTTTCGCCGGTACCACCTCAGCCTCCTGGGCTTATTGTGGATACTCCTAGTGTTCTGACTACAACCTATTCAGCCAATCCGTTCCCTGTATTAGCTCATACAGGTTCTTAGCTGGTTGATTGTAGAAGTCTTCTGGAGTCATTTGGGTTCTACCATAAAGTTTCTGCCTTCTGTGGTCCAGCGACTCACAGTTGCATAGTATATGCAGAGCTGTTTCGGTATCCTTTTTGCATCTTCTGCATGTAAGGTCTCCGTTGTACAGCCCTATTTTGTTTAGGTGCTCCTTTGTGGGAAAGTGTCCCGTAAGTAGCCCCGTAGTGGTGCGCAGTTTGTTCCTGCTCATTGAGAGCAGTTCTTTCGCTACTTTTTCTGATGGTTCTTTTATGAATTTCTTCCCATGTTTTTGCCCAGTCGTATTCTTCCAGTATTTCTTGTGTTGTTCTTTCAACCACCCTTTTAACCATGACCTGGTTAAGCATCTGGGGATGCCCACAGCAGGTTCGGGTCCGTTCATCAGAGTTGACGATCCTACTCTTGCGAGTTCGTCAGCTTTTTCATTGCCTGCGATTCCTTTATGACCTGGTACCCACTCCAGTGTTACACTGTTCCGAGTCGCCAGTCTTCTAAGTTCTTCGCCGCATTCCCATACTAGCCGAGATGTCACCCTATAGCTCTGAAGTGCTTTAAGGGCGGCTTGGCTGTCGCTGTAGATCCTGATCTGCCTGTTGTTGTAGGCTCTCATACTGTTAGCCCTTGCACACGCAAGTATTGCATAAACCTCTGCTTGGAATACAGAGGCGTATTTTCCTAGCGAGACGATTCCTTCATATTTGCTCGTCTTGCTGTATATGCCCGCTCCGGTGCCGAGTTCATTTTTAGATCCGTCTGTATACCAGATCAGTTATATATATGCTTACACCATAGACATATATTATTTCTCTATGGCTTCCACTTAAAAATGTATGTACTTACCTTATGCAATTTGTCATAATAATCATAATGTAGTACATTAATCAGATAAAAAAAACGAATAGTTCTTACAAACATGAGTAAAGTGGTCTTTTTAACAGAAATTATAATTATGTTTTTAGAAGATTTGTACGGTAGCACCTTGGTAGCACTGAATATATGTCATATTAAGGACAGATTTGTTCAATGACTGATGACAGATATATTCCTTCTTTTGCTAAAAACTGTCTAAAATTAAATTGGATGCTCTTACTCTCGTATGCTTAAATATATATTTCTATCTTTATTACTCTATTCCGTTTACACATGTCAAAGGAAACAATCTTATTATTGTGAAATGGGTGGAGGTGGTTAAGTGGATTGTATTTACGTTTACTTTATTTTAATTATATTATATTTTTAATAAATTCCCCAATCAAATTATGTGGTAAAATAAAAATGAAAATATAAGTGTATGGATTATTTTCAACGAACTCACAATGGAATTAATACAGTACAATAAACAATCGTTATGAATAGGATTTGCTGCAGGTGCAAATAATTAATTTTATTTCAGTGATAAAAGCTGATGATGAATTAATGAGTTATTATTCCTGAAGTCAATTTGTCATAGTGATTTAAATCCTTTCAATTTGACATAATTGGCGCAACTTATGGAATGAATGGCTTAGCTTTATTTATTAATGAAATGGTACAAACTGACCTATCAAAATATGTTTAAATTTTGGTATAAATCGTAAATATTTTAATTTTGTTACAAAGGCAATGCTGGAAGAGCATAACAATAATCTTCTAGGTAAGTAAATATATAGTGAAATAACAAATATTTATAATCGACAATAAATACAATTATAAAATGATAATAAAACCATATTATAGTACAGATCATGTGTCATCTCAAATTCCTGAAACTGTTGGAGATAACAGTCTGAACTGAAATAATAATTATAATGGTTTTCTGATAAAATATATAGATAAGGAGCAATCACATTAATTAGTGGGTGTTACTTGTGACTTTGAATGTTATAGATGATGAAGAAAGTAAATTAAGTACTATGGGCGCATCTAGAAATATGCCCGCTTCTAGAATAATTTTTTTGCAAGAAAGGAAAAAGCAAATTGAGGAAACACTAGCTAAAAGAAATCTAGAACTGAGGCAATTATGCGTTCAGGTAATTTTTATTCAAGTATTGTCAATAAAAACTGTATTTTTATAAATTTTTGTCAACTTTTCTTTTTTATGTTTCAATTATTTTCTTTAGGAAGCGGAGTTAACTGGTATAACACCACCAGAAATGCCCTTGGAGCCAGGAGAAACTCTTCCTCATATTAGAAGACGTATTGGTACATCCTATCAGTTACCTGAAAAATTAATTAAAAATGTCTGCAACAAAGACGAACTTATATCAGAACTGGAGCTGGAAATTCAGTTACATGCTAACATGGCTGAAGCAGCTTTAGGCTTAGCCAATGAACAAAGCATGAGCAAGGTAAATTATCAGTATTTTAAAACATCCACTCTGTATATTTTGTGTGAAACATAATTCAACTTATACTTAAGTTATATGTTTTGTAAGTTGAAGGAGTGGCACATTTTTTTGTGAATTCACAATTATTTTATTTCTGTACTTTTAACTATTCAAATTGGGCATATTTTTGTAGACTATGAAAAGACAGCATAAATCGGAATACCAAAAGCACAAACAGCAATGTCTGGCATTGCAAGAAAAAGTGGCAGCATTAAAAGAAAAAGCTGCTGTTGACCAACAGAAGCAAAAGAAAAAGCCTAGAGTTCCTGATAGTAATGGTAAGTTAAGAGGCTTTTGCTCAATGCTTGGAAGATTGTAAATACTCATGTTTTGTAGTAAGGTTAGCAGTAAGAATTGTTTGTATTGTAATTATTTGTTTGTGGAATGAAATGTACTATTAAACTGTATTTGTCTGGTTTCTTTGGTGTTGGTTATATTTTATTTCAACAGTAACACACTACCTTATTTGAAAATAAATAGCAAGTAATGTATGAACGTATGAATAATCATTTAAATCTTCTATAAGTTAGAAGAAATGATTTTAGAAGGTTTTTTTGGTGGTTTTGTGCATATTGAAAGCTTCTGTGAGATTTATATAAATAGAGATGAGGGAAATAAATATTCAAAAAAACTTTGTGGTTTAATTTCACCAAAAATAATAAAGATAGGTGGTAGCGTAATAACATATTTGCATTTTTAAACTGTTGTTGAATACAGAGATGTTTTGGAATTCCCAGTTTCAGGTCTGGTTTTCAATAACTATCAACAACTATCCCCTATCTCTTATTGTTTACATTTGACCAATAAAAATGTGGATATCCTGTAGCCTATATCATGTGGATACTTTAATTATTATATGTGAAACCACTGTAATCTGTAAAAATATATTTTGTAAGATTAATGTGGTAACTTTGTTTTATATGCTATAATGTGAAACTAATGCTTGGCCTATTTATAGCAATATACATATATGTGCCTTTGAAAATTTCAGTCTTAACATCTTTACTATATTATTTCTGTTTTATGTAATAACTTATTTGTTCTGTCTAACTTTTCCTGAAGTTAATTTGATAATGTCTGGTACTTGCATGATAGTTTATGTGTCAGTATTTTTTCAAAATAAATGCACTAACGTTGAATCTACGTTCTAGTGGACGACACAATATCTCTTAGCACAAATGGAAATGAACCATTCCTGAAAGCTGACCCTCGTCATAGTATGAGTTCAGCAAAACATATTATAGCTGGGGATGGTAAAGTAGAGCTTAGGTACCAACAGGATCCATCAAGGCAATTTAGAATTACTGACATACCATATGTTGCACAGCAAGCAACTAAAAATGACGATATTTTATCCAGTGGATTTTATAGACTGAGCCTGAATGGATATAGTAAATATATGGAGAGGTGTGTGCTACTTTTATATTTATTATAAGTAATGAATTAAATGTTATAATTTTTTAGACGGGAGAATGTGAACAATGTTTACCCAAGTTATTTATCAGGATCTCCCCAATTCCAATATAGTTCACAAACACCGTTGAACCATATGCAGCATAGTTTTTCGTATCAACAACATAGCCCAGTTTCGCACCACAGTCCTCTCTTGTCCCAGCACAACCAACATTATAATCACATGCCTCACCATAAATCCCAACTCAGTCCTCAACAATCCCAAAGATTATCCCAATATCCTCAATATTCTACTGACTTTGTTGATTTTGCTAACAGACAATCTAGTCCAACAGCATCGCTCTCTCCTAAGACTCACTACTATCCTTCCCATTCGACACTAACTAGACAAAATTATAGGCAATATGACGGTGAGGTTGTGTATAGGAACCCCCATCAAATACAACCACATCAACAATATGAACAAATGAATGTTGTTGCCTCTGGTTTGGGAGGTTGTTGGAAAAGAAATCCTAATGGTGATCTCGTTTGGTACTCTTCAAGTGTTATTGACGGTACTTTGCAGCGTGATAAAAGGTAATAGATATTCATGGAGGTGAAGAAATCCGTTACTGTTTTTTTTTTCTTAATTTTTAGGTTCGGTAGTCTTGATAGAAGGAAAACTAAGAGAGTAACGAGTCGAATATCTCCAAATATGGAGAATAAATCTGCTACTTTATCAACAGTTTCAAATTATCAAGGTCAAATCAGAAATGCATCTGTTAAAAATTCCCAGGTTGGTCTTTTCTTCTAAAGTTATAAAATTATTTTGCATTCTCATCTTCAGTTTTAACTGATATATAATTCTTTGGAACTGAAAACAATAAAAATTGTTTCAGATTTTAACTCGGAGATCTCAGGATAATGGTCAGTTAGTAAGAACACAATCTTTAGGAAGTGTAGGGGCTATAACAGTAGATAGTATATACCCAACTGATGATAGCTCGTCGTTTGGCAGTGATAGTCGAAATATGGAAGCCAGCCAACTCTCGAAAAAACACAAAGAAAAAGAATGGTAACTTATTTAATGTCTTAACTATATTGAAGTAAACAACAAATAGTATAGTTAGATACCTAGTTTTGAAAGTGCATGTCATAAACCTAACAGTAGCTCAATAACTATACATTTCCTGTTTGATTATCATTGTTTTGTTATGTCATTTGGCCAATATTTTTTAGGCTGGAGACATCTCTAGACGGACCTGTTGCACTGCAGTCTCCTGTCTCTCCTCAAGGACTCGATTCACCTACGCAACTGCCTCTATCTACTCAACCTGCAATTTCAACGTACTCAATTGAAGAAAAAATTGCTAAAGAAATTCCAGCCGAATCTAACCCGTCACCTAAAATTCGCGAACCGAATATTGAATTATTTAACAATAATATACCAAAAAATTGTACGATTGTTCAGGCTGGACACTGTAAACCTTACCACGAAGAAACTAAGCCGTTTGAAATGTCAGATTTTTATAAATACTCAACCAAATTTAAGAAATCGCCTGTAAATGTAGAGTCGGAGAAGCATAATAGAAGCGGAACCAGTGGAAGCCAAAAAAACTTTACCGACAAATTTGAAGAGATTCCTAAAAATTCTTACTCGCCCAATTATCAAAATATTAGTAATAGGTGAGAATAGACTGAACTTCTTATAGTGAAAATTATCAAGATAATATTCTTCAACTTTTTTTATTTATTTAGTAGTAGTACCCCAGTCAATTTGGATAACACCTTGAATTCCAGTCTGGATTTGGACCAACTCACTGTTTCAGACCATTTTTCTGATGAAATGAACGCTTGGTACAAGGAAAAGCGAAAGAATAACAACAATCCAGGAAACACCACTCCCAAAAGTAGATCAACAGCCACATTGGTTTGATGTATTTTTAAACAAAGAGTACAAGATTTAGAATATTTATATATTTGTATATATTTTTTTATATTGTAATATTTTAGGGAGTTTATAGCAAATAAGCCAAAAGCAGTTTTAATGATATCTCTATCTTGCTTCCGACAATATTAAAATAATAATTGTTTTATCAGACACTTTCCGCGGTTTCACATGGTTAATAGGATATTCGACCGTCAACCGAACAAGTAGCGTGAAGAACAGCGGACAGATCGAGACGTGAACGGTGGGAGAACATCGAGCTGCGCGAAGCCACAGTCAGTGTTAAACAGAGAAAGTATTCGGAAAACAGAAAGGCAAGCATACGATGATGCGGACATTAGCGACCACTTCACGAGTTTGACTGTTCAAACTGTGTTTATTTAGTTTACTTTTAAACTCCATCACTCACTTAACGCAATCCGGCACTGTACAAAGATGTTTATCGCTCGAAACAACATTAAGTAATGATTTCCGAGTTCTAACACGATCGCATTTCCTGGGCGGTGCTTTTGACCGTTCACGTCTCGATCTGTCCACTGTAAGTATAGTTCACGCGGACGGAAGAACGCCCTGACCATGTGAAGCCGCGCTTATTTTGGTCTACAGTGTTGGTACCATTTTCGATAAATATAATAGACAAAATAACTATCTTTACATAATTATTATTGATTTTTATAATCGGACAAGCGAGAGAAGAGCCGCGAGCAGAGAATGCGTCGTAACAAAAGTATAGGTAGTAAGAGTAGAGCTCCACCACCAACGTATTTAATGGTGGGAGGGCTCCTTTCTTAATTTGCGCATCTCGCTTGTCCGATTGTATTTATTATATAATCTCCGAACAATTTATTCATGTAAAAAATTTGTAAAAAGGTGATTTAAAAGATTAACCTGTACCATTAAGCAGTATTCACATAGTAAATAGACGTATCTGTAGACCGGTACACACTTAAGAGCACCGGGTTTGAGTACACACGGATATACAAATGACTTTGAATGCCCCTGGGTCTTCCAAGTCCTGTCGGTCTTCAGTCCTGAGCTACATGCGTGCTCAGTATAGAAGTGTTTTCTATGCTGTATGTGCTGAATTGTACTGACTTTAGAACTATAACACCCACGAATTACTTGCTGAGGACCACTGAGCACACACGCATATGAGTGTTCTCAAGTGTATACCCAGTTAAGTATCCACAGATGCTTGTGGAGTTCACTGACATGATATGTCTGTTCCCAAGTCACGTGCTGTTAAGTGTGTACTCTCCTTATTGTACTTATGTTGGATAAGATAGAGAGCCTCAACTGTATATTTGTAAGGAAGTTCTTAATAATGGAGTTACTGAAATAATTTCAGTATAATTGTTGAAATACTTAGTTGTCCTGCAAAGTAAACAGCTTTAATAGTGTTATTTATGTCTGTCGAACGAATGAAACGCAACTTTTCGTTAAAAACGTTTAATCAATTCTAAAGAAGATTTAGTTTGTTGTGTTAAACATATATCCAATATTTGTAGATTGAATTTTTATTTATAAATAATTTTCCGAGACTTGATTATTGAAATTATATAGGTTTTAATTTTGTTGACAACACGGTTTAATGTTTTTCTTGAACAAAATTCTTGTAGTTGCCTGTGTATTTTAGAATAAGAACTTTGTAGGGCATAATGTATTAAAGCGCATTTAAGACCAATTCAAGACTGAATTTGAAAATACTGCTGTTGAAAATGTAGAAGTTATGTTTATACAAGATTTAATCTATAAAATTGTTTCAGATATACGAAATTTAAAAAAGAAATATTTTTGATATTATATTATCAGAGTAAACTTTTGCGCATCTAAGATAAAAGGTTTATTTTCGGAAATTTTGCATAATGATACGAGATAAGCAGAACTCTCGTTGTAAATACATAGTTTGAAAGTCACGAGGTGCAAAACAATTTTTATCACCCACACTACTCAATTTTGAAACATGAAAATTCCAAAACAAATTTTTAATGTTTACCGATTATTTACTTCTTTTCTTTCGTCGTTTATGTACTAAAAAAAATCAATAACTGTTATTTGAATATGAAATTCTTATATTTATTCAACAATACAGTTTCATTATATAATGTTCAGATTTAAGGTAGTTGTCGTGGTAGAGAGGTCACAGTCTAAACATCTGTCTTGTGGTGTTTTCATTATTCTTTTTCAGACATTGTGATTTCTAAACTAATATATCAACGTGCTTTGAATTTACCGCTCAAACTATAATACTCTACTCTGGTCCAGTCCTACAAGATATTCCTGTTCGATTTCCCGCAATATATTGTCCATAATTGTTTCTACTTTCCCGATGTTTAACAGTTGAATCAATCAATAATCTTCTAACCGTTTTCTTTGGAATTGAAAAACTCTTTATGTTAGTGATAAGGTCATCAGTGGGAGACTTTTCAATCGACTCTGTATTATCTTCAATAAGTATATGATGATTTAAAATTTTCTGACATAAGGACCATCGCACGACAACTACCTTATTATTGCACGAAGTTGCAATATGCACAAATGAATTTTCTCCAGTTTTTTTTTAATTAGTAGAAGAATAAATTTGTGTGTTGGTGACCATACATGATACCTACATTTAAAATTACCATTATAGTGTGTATATTTTTAAACGTTTCGAGTTATACAATACATGTTGTTTGTGAGAAGATTGTTATTTAAAAATACTCGTCACTTATTTGTCTGCCCTATAGTTTTTTACCAGTGAATTGTTAATATACAAAAATAAAGATGTTATGTCATACTTATAATGTCATTTTGTTTATTTAATGACCATATTTGTAGTTTTGTAGATTTGTTTTTGTAAATTATTTTGTAGTGATCTCTTAAGAGTGGTTATTTGTGAAATTTGTTTATGTTCTACTTTAGATTTCGAAGTTTACTTTGTACTGGTTGTGATTTCTAGGCAATATTTGGGGTTTTTACTGTAAAACCAAAGGATAGTGCCTTTTAAAGGGTTATAAATATTTTTTATATTAATATATTTTCATATTATACCATGTGTTTCATTTTATCCATATTTTTTACTCCATAAAACTTGAGTATCAGTGATAGAAAAGTAAGTAACTAAGTTACGGGCTGAAGATTTTATATAAGGGTCTCCGATAGGTCCAGTGCAGTAAAATATTAAACTTAACTCGTAACGTAGAATCTTTGAGTCCTCAGTGACGACCTAAGGAACGTCTCAGAGCCTAGTAGCTCTTTAGATCCTCCTATTCACTATTATATCCAGGAGTTGAGACCCGGTGCTCTGTACTCCCTTAAATTCCTTAAGAATGTGAATTGAGGTTTCTTCTTCACTAGTTGAAGTTTTTTAAGATTTCCATCCAAGTTGAAGGGGACACCTTTCGAAGCTCTTACTACGGCTTATGCATAGATATGTAAAGTTATTTTAAATATTTAAAAACTTGAAATTTTCGCTCATTAAACTTTTCTGTTGCTCCGTTTTAAGCATCATCTCAATGCATTACTGCTATGTATAGATTAAAACATTTATAATAGCGTAAATTTAACGGCGTACCGTTAATTTTTAACCACTTCTTATAGAATTGACCCTCATACATGTTAAAATTTGAATCATAATCTTAACTATGTATAGATTAAAACATTTATAATAGCGTAAATTTAACGGCGTACCGTTAATTTTTAACCACTTCTTATAGAATTGACCCTATTAGGTGTTAATAATAAAACATTGAGAATTAGTTGCTAAACACATTTGGTAGGTACCTACATTCCATTATTTTAAATATCTACTCCTAAAGTTAGTGAATTTCTGCGTTGGTCACTTGTCAAGAATACAACAACTAAATGGGTTCTATTATTCACTTTTATTATTTAATTTCTTTGGCTTGATAAAGAACGTACTTATAATTTGCTCTTTTACATAATATTGTATATTAATATTTTCCAAGAATAGAAGAAAAATATTAGAATGCAGTGTTGTTTATAGGCTCAGTGCCAATTTATTGCCTCTCGACATAACAGTATTTAAACAAAAGTAGGTATTTTAAAAATCTAGAGAATATAGAATCAATTTGAGGATTGTTCTATTATTTATAATAGTTTAACTTTAAAAGATAATATATGTTTGTTTGTATAATTTATAATACTGAGTATTTTCATAAATTTCATTGTGTCTGAACTATTCCTGATTAAATTAAATCGAGATATTTTAGTAGCATAATTGTCTACTATCTAATAATAAAAATATACATATTAAAGTTGTAAATACATTAGAAATTGTTAAATAACAGAGGTCTAATAATATAGTCTGGTTTACTCATAGAGTAATAAATTATTTATTACTCTATGGGTTTATTGCCTTAGGGAATCGAGATAATATCTGGTACGTATTTTCGCGGCTTTATTTGAATTTTCATGTAGTGGGAGGTAGAGGAAGTGATGTCATCCGTCAGATTCCCAAAGAGGGTAGGCATGAAGTGAAGAGAGCGTAACTTCAGATTATCTTCCTTTCTAACTAGCTCGTCACAAGGTACGGTTGCCGAGCCGTTAAGTTGTTACATTTCAAGTTCGTGTTGCCTTATATTAAGTTTTATTTTCGACAGTTGCATTTAATTTATTCCAAACCGTAAGTACATATTTTTATTTATTTTAGATTTGATGATTTTGTTGTATATTTTGAGGAATCCGTAAAAATTCTCCGGTTACCACGTGTACGTTGTACTTGTGTAAAATGGCCGCCATATGCTCAATTTCTTTCAAATTGAGTTAATTATTGTATTTATAATTTAAACAAAGTTTTTTTATATTAAATTTGTTTTATAGTAGTTGGATTAGTTGTTGAAATGATAATTTAGTAATAGCTGACCAGTTAATATGGTCATAACATGTGTAAATGTATCCACCTGTTGTGTCGGTTTTATTGTTTTAATTACCGGTTTAATATCCTAATTTTAAGTGACACTATGTTCTAAAAATTTGTTATTGTTATAGGTCAATATGGGTAAAGAAAAGATTCATATTAACATTGTCGTAATTGGGCATGTAGATTCTGGTAAATCTACAACTACTGGACATTTGATCTACAAATGTGGTGGTATCGACAAACGTACCATCGAAAAATTCGAAAAAGAAGCCCAGGAAATGGGAAAAGGTTCCTTCAAATATGCATGGGTACTCGACAAACTTAAGGCTGAACGTGAACGTGGTATCACCATCGATATTGCTTTATGGAAATTCGAAACTGCCAAGTACTACGTAACCATTATTGATGCCCCAGGACACAGAGATTTCATCAAAAACATGATTACTGGTACCTCACAAGCTGATTGTGCAGTACTTATTGTAGCTGCTGGTACTGGAGAATTCGAAGCCGGTATTTCCAAGAACGGTCAAACACGTGAACACGCTCTTCTTGCATTCACTCTTGGAGTAAAACAACTTATCGTTGGTGTCAACAAAATGGACTCTACTGAACCACCATACAGTGAATCACGTTTTGAAGAAATCAAGAAGGAAGTTTCCTCCTACATCAAGAAGATTGGTTACAACCCTGCTGCCGTTGCCTTCGTACCAATTTCAGGATGGCACGGAGATAACATGTTGGAACAATCTGACAAAATGCCATGGTTCAAAGGATGGAATGTTGAACGTAAAGAAGGAAAGGCTGATGGTAAATGTTTAATTGAAGCTTTGGATGCCATCCTTCCTCCAAGTCGTCCCACAGAAAAACCTCTCCGTCTTCCACTCCAAGTAAGTTTTTTTTCTCATCTTGTATTTACATTTGTCCAAAAATTTTAATGATGATAAAATTTTCAATGAAAACGTGATTTCAAATAGGCTTAATCTTTTCTGATTTAAAAAATTTCAAGCCATCATGGTGGTTTTAGCTTTCGGATGATAATTTTTGTGTGTTTGTTACAGGATGTCTACAAAATTGGTGGTATTGGAACAGTACCTGTTGGTCGTGTTGAAACTGGTGTTTTGAAACCCGGTATGGTGGTTGTCTTTGCCCCAGCCAACTTGACCACTGAAGTTAAATCTGTTGAAATGCATCACGAAGCACTTCAAGAAGCTGTACCCGGAGACAACGTTGGTTTCAACGTTAAGAACGTTTCCGTTAAGGAATTACGTCGTGGTTATGTAGCTGGAGACACCAAGAACAATCCACCAAAGGGAGCATCAGACTTCACTGCTCAAGTCATCGTACTCAACCACCCTGGTCAAATCTCCAATGGATACACACCTGTTCTTGATTGTCACACTGCCCATATTGCCTGCAAATTCGCTGAAATCAAAGAAAAAGTCGACCGTCGTTCAGGAAAGACAACTGAAGAAAATCCAAAAGCCATCAAATCTGGTGATGCTGCCATTGTCAACTTAGTCCCTACCAAGCCAATGTGTGTAGAATCATTCCAAGAATTCCCACCCCTTGGTCGTTTTGCTGTCCGTGACATGAGGCAGACAGTTGCTGTAGGTGTTATTAAGAGTGTTAGCTTCAAAGACCCTGGTGCAGGTGGAAAAGTCACGAAAGCTGCAGAAAAAGCACAAAAGAAGAAATAGCCTTCATAAACTCCTTATTACTTTTGATATGTTAACTTTTTTAATTGGAGTTCAAACTTATTTTATTATAAAACTGACTTTTGTGATCTGTAAATTAAACTGGACTTACTAAAGAAAAACAATAAAATGGTTTTCTGAACTATACGTTTTTTATTTAATCTTTACAGGAGGTGAAAAGTTGGAATTTCCTAGCGACACGTCAAAAACCTTGCTTTAACAAGCTAGTGACGTTACAGTTTAAAACGCATAACTTCCTTTTTATTAATTCAAATCTTTTACTACATAGTTGCAATTCATTAAAAACCATGTGGATGAATACCTAAACGTAGATAAAATGATTGTACTTTAATGGAATAAATAGTAATCATTTTAGACTTCAAACAGAGACAAGTGTACCTTTCATTACCCAACATTGTGTACAAAAGCAACCTTATTTAAAAACTTCCATGTTCAGTACAGGTCTAATAAAAATGCATGCCCAATTTTATTATTTATTGACTTTATTTATTTTTATTGTCAAATGTCACCGCAATACGCAAGTTCCTGTCACATGTAAGAGGGAGTTTCAAGCGTCGTTGATTGTTAAGTAGGTTATCTGTGGTTTGTATTTATTAATGCTACTCGTTCTTACTTATCATTTTTTAACCGTTTCCTTTCCAAAGTGGTACCATTTCAATTTTATGTATATTGGAAATTGGAATGCACAAATAAAAATCAATCAAAAAAAACAAGAGCGACTTCAGCAAACAGTAATAAATAAAAGTTTTATACAATTTAAAACTTATCTGTTGTTTTATTTAGACTTGTTAAGATATCATTGTTTCTTATGTAATTATAAACTGTTTTATCAATTTAAATGGGCTGCCTTCACGTCGCGTCGCACAATTAGTTCGTAATCGGCAATTTTAAATGTACCTAAACTATTTAGTGACAAAGCAAGGTATCGATGTCAAAATTATAAAACAATTATAATGATTACGTAATAAACAATAATATCTTAATCACCTTAAACAAAACAGCCAGGGCCGGATTTAGGGGAGGGCAACCGGGGCCCCCACAATAGAGATTTCGGAATTTTTTTTTTTCAAATTTCAACTAGTAAGCATCTTTTCCTTTGATTTTTTTTTTGCTCTTTTACCTTTACCTACAGAAAAATTTAATTTCAGATAATTCTTGTTTCCGTTTATATTTATATGTGTTTGTTCAATACTATGGGAATCTACTTGGTTTCAAAATAAATTATTTACTGAAAAAAATTGTTTATTTTATTTGGAAAATAATTTGGGGCGAGGGGGCCTCCGCTCCTTTGTTGCCCCGAGGCCTTTGGACCTCTAAATCCGGCCCTGAAAACAGCAAATTAGTATTTTTTACTATTCAATTAACCGCACGTTTGTTGAAATCTTTTTTATTATTATATTTGGAAATTTTCCGACTTAAAATGTTGTTATCTATTTTATACACAGGATCTAAATGAGCCTACATAAAAGTTGGTATATGGAATGGATAAAGTTCAAAACAAGGTTTTAATGATTTTGTAAGGTTTTTATTAATATTGCCTCGCATTACTCAATAAAAAAGGTGTATCACAAAAATTTCAAATTTGTAATTAAAATTAACGTTGGAACCTGAACCTTCGCTTTGACGAAAGATACAAGGAATATAACATTTTGGCAATAAGAATTAATTTAGAATTTATAAATTTTCATATCTAAGCTAAATAATTTACATATTTTAATAATTGTTTAACTAAAAAATATATCAGTTAGTTACATATACATAAAATATTTCAAGGGCTAGTCAAAATAACTTTCAAGTGGAATCCGTAAGTCTAGCTTAATGAATAAGCACCTGTTTTCGATAAATCTTAACCATAAGGTTCACGCTGGAACAGAGAAATATGGAAGACATCACATTTTTGGTGTAGTTACAAATCTAAATGACGGATTTACTGAAAGAATTACTTCAACTAGACGATCTACCTCGCAAACAAATACAAAAACAGAATAAGGAACCTAAACATCTTAAAATATGTCAAGCATTGTAGCAAGAAAAATTATTTAGTAATTGCTCTAGGATATTAATTCCTTTTTTATTTTTCTAATTATTTCTACAAAGCCCGTGCTTAATCCCCTCAGTTTTTGATCTAGTATGAAATTTTGTCAAAAAATATCAATCTGCTACTAAATTTTTGACAATTATAAAAACAATATGATTTAAACCAAGTCTACATTACAAAAAAAAAACAAAGTTATTTGTGTTTTTAAGAACCATCTTACAATAAGTACAGACCTCCCAATCAATTGTATGTAATCAAAAAATTTTCCCCAGAGTATTACAGTTTCTAATACACAATCAAGTTTAGAGACATTTGGGAAATATTGAGATATTCTTTTTTCCACTTCGTGTACCCAACTGATGGAATATTGGGCACTTCTTGAAACTCTAACTAGTTTTCACAATACTTACAAGGCCTGTTGGACCACTTACAGAATATGATTGTTTTGAGAGGTCATGCTATGTTGACTTATTACTTTTGTTCGACTGACATAATGAACTACAACTAGGTGCTGTTAAAAAATGTTCATTAAATTCAATACATAACTATGAGCCATCGCTGTCTTTGACATATAAGTGAATCGCAAAGATCAAAGACCGTGCTATATTTAGGCATCCTCTACAATCTATTGAAAATTTGTACCTATGTCAAAATAATTTGTAGATTTATAATATTTATTTTTTATTAAAAACAAAGTTACATCTGCCAAATTAAGAGTTAATAAGTTGGTTTTGTCAATACCCACTTTACAGTCTTTATCATTATTTGAAATCATCATTAAAATTCAACTGAACATAAACATACATTAATGAATGACTATACTGGTTACTTGGAATAACAACAAGAATGTTAAATAATGTTTTGATAAAAACTGTAGTGATAATGACGATTTCAACATACTATATCAAATTGGGACAAATTTTAGAAAATCTAATTTGGGCTTATGAACAAAAAGAATCATGAATAACAAATTGCTTTGCAAAGTAACTATTATTTGAGACACTTGAAACTTTCTTTAGTAGTATAGACAAAGTTTTTTTAAATAATACAGAATAAACTTTGTATTCTTTGAATGATTCTCATAATATTAAATCCTCCTAGTTAACTTTAAGATGACAGATATTAGGATGAATGAAAAATTATACTGGGTACAATTCAACTTGAATTAAACAATAAATAAGATTTACAAAGTTGGAAAATTGTCTGTGAACACAGAATGCTTCATTCATTTAGAAAAACTTTACATTTGATATTTTGCTTTATAGGAAAAGTATAACACCATTTTTTCTACCCAGTTTATAGGCAGGCATTGATATTATACATAAATTATGTTAGGATAGTTATTTAAGGCATTTAAAAGCATTAATAGTCAACTTATTGCTAATAAAAATTTTCTTACAAATGCTGAAACACTCTGTGTTATTTACAGTAAAATACAAATAGTATTCAAACATCAAAATGTCAAGAGGTTAAATGTATTTAAAAAAAACAGCGATTCTGATCACACACATAACCATGTTGAAAAGATTTTATGAATCTTACTGTGTGAGAAAAGCCTTATATCTATTCAGTCTTTACTTACATAAAGGTATTATTTGGCAATATCCACGAAATAAAAAGAAAAATAAAATCTATGAATTTAGCTTTATTCATCTACGTATGTATCCCAAAGCATTTTTAAAAATATTCCAAAATGAACACTAACCAGTTAATAGTAATAAGTATACATATTTTATGTTTATAAAATATTTGTAATAATTTATTACTCAGAATTTTTATTGATGTTAATGGTTAGATTTTAGACATAGAAATTTCTAAATTTGAAAAGTACATTACACGTGAATAAAATTTTTTATTATACTGGCTCCCCGATACATACGCATAAATAATATAAATGTGAAAAATATAAGATATATATACTTTTAGTGATTTTGCATAGCTATATAATATATAGAAAAGAAAAAATATATCTCTCAATTTTGTACCAAAAATATAGAACGACCTTGTTGCACATTTTCACCATCAAAGTGAGTCTGAAAACTATTGAACTGTATCAATAATTTCCTTATCTTAGTTTCATTATTTTTAGTGGTAGTTTGTATAAACATGGATCATGGGATGATCATATTACACTCCTTCCTGTGTAGATATTTACTATTGTAAATTAGTTGTTCTGTTTATCCATGTGCTTGAAGAATGCAATACCCATAATTGTCAACAAGGTGATTCTACACAAAATAATCATACAAAGGACTTTCAACTGCAGCAACAACATTTCACTTCATAAAACAATACAATAATACTAATAAATTTATTTACAAAATACAGTTGAGGTAATTTCAAGAACACGGGTCTATAATGCCACAACCATTCATATTAAAGGAATTTATACACTGCCACCATGTACACTACACTAATCTTGTCAAGTTCCGTTATACTGTGGACTGGCAGTTTGAATGGCATAATTTACACTGGATTATTCAAAAACTCCTTTTGAAATTTACCCCAAGCAAGAGTATTCATAAAACACTAAACATATATAACAATAAACAATAACAAACCAGAAATTTGTATACATTCCATAGCAATGATTAAAATTATTATTATTATGTAGTTAACCAAAAATTACCTACCTTTTGATAATTAACCATTTGCCAATTATTATTCAATGACCAACTTTCAACTATGCAATGTATCTCAATAAAAACTTGTAGAAGAGATAAACAAATATTACACTACAATTTAACGCAAAATTGAACTTTTTTTTAAGAATTTCTGGTCCAAAAAATACAGTTGGTAAAATATTAGTGTTTTTACTTGACAATAAGAATAAAATTTTTATCTAAAACTCAGTTTATTGATAACACTTACATAATATATTATTGAAAGGTCATAAAAATAGTTAGATTATGAAAAAATGTTGAGTGGGGACTGAAATATAAAACTTTCAAGACATTGGACAATGCATTATTTAAACGTATTTATATGCTATGCTATTACAATGTAAGAATGGAAAAAGTCCAATGGGTTGACCAGGTGCACACTCAGTTCAACCACGCCCTATTAGCTGAGAATTTTTTTTATAGTTTTCAGCAAAAATATGTCCATGAAAATATAGTTTACAGATAGATAATTGGCTAATCACAAGATTAAATTAAATTATTGTGGCAGTATTGTTTTGGAACACAATGACTACATCGTATATAAAATATATCTAAGACTACAGTAGACATTGTCATGCATACTTCATCATATAAAATGTATACAAATTGATTTAAATTTATCACTATCAATAGTATTGATATCAGCAAATGAGATAAGGGGGAAATTTCAAAAAACTATTTTAAAAAGTTATTCACAGTATAGTTTAAAGTTTAAATATGGAATGTTAGGGTTATAATTACGATGTAGCCTGCATCCTAGAGAATCACCTCTTGAGGAGAATATTACAATAGTGCTGGTTGTAGTCATATACTAAAATGAATGTGTACCTGGGTGCTATAATTTGTGATTACTTGTTAGCCAAGTAAGTCCCTCATAAAGGCCATCTCCAGTTGTTGCACAAGCAGGTTGTACATACCAATTTCTATCTCTAATTCGTGTGAGGCCTAGTTTCTCTTGAATTTCATGAGGTTTCATCGCCTCTGGTAGGTCTTGTTTGTTGGCAAAAATGAGTATTATTGCATCTCTCATCTCTCTATCATTAATAATGCGATGAAGTTCTTGTCTAGCTTCATCGATTCTATCGCGATCAGCACAATCCACAACAAATATCAGACCTTGGGTTCCCGTATAGTAATGCCGCCAAAGAGGTCTGATTTTATCTTGTCCCCCAACATCCCACACATTGAATTTAACATTTTTGTAGGTCACTGTTTCCACATTGAATCCCACTGTTGGAATAGTTGTTACAGATTGTCCTAATTTCAGTTTGTATAATATGGTTGTCTTTCCAGCCGCGTCTAGCCCGAGCATCAATATTCTCATCTCCTTATTGCCAAAAATTTTAGATAATAACTTCCCCATTTTGCTACTGAACTTCGGTACTCTTTACCTAAAAATAAGTCATCGTTATTACAAATACCATTTTCGAATATATTCATTAAATAAACAAACTACCAATGAGTAATTATATAGACAAATAAATCAGGAAATTCTTACTTGACAATCTTGACATCCACAAATATTTTAGACATGTATCATGTTCTTATGGCGGTCATCTAACGGAACTGAATCGACTCGTGGAAATATTCAATTTACTATTTCTCCAGATATATGCTACTTTATCATTCAATCCACCATTAAATATTTATATTTAAAAAAACAATTTATCAAACCACTTTTTTAAAGAAATTAAACACTCCATATTGGTATTTTCAGCCGGACAGGACAACCGATATTACCTGACTGCGCACAGATGTCACTATTATTGTACGAAGCACGAAACATAAAGTTAGTTATCAGACAGAAATATAAACCATAGAACTCACGTGGGCTGATCCTAAAGCTCTATTCACATGATACAATACAAAGCACAAAACATCAAAAAAAAACATTGATTCAAGTTTCACATCACTGGGACTTGGACTCTGCACACAATAGAATTCTACCATTGTCTATAAAAAGACCGATCGCTTTCTATAGTATATTACTACTATTATTCCAGTCGACAAATCTTCTTTTATTTCTGACTTATTACCTTTGAAAAGTATATTGAAATTTTTATTAAGAAATATTCGACAAAAGACGCGTGAATAGAGTAAATAATAGAATTATATTTATATAGTGTGCAGATGTCCACTACACTACATCAATCGATGCTAAAACATCGTCCATCACTATATTAGCGGTGCCAAACCATAGATAACATAAATATGTGGTCTGTGATAATACAGTGCCAAACCACCAAACACTAGTACACAGGGGTAAAAAAACTTATCGCCAATTTTTTTTACCTGATTGAATATCTATGGTATACCCTCTTACCATTTTACAGAAGATTAACATCATAGAGAAAGTAATATTAAATTTCTTCATGATTTTTTCATTACGTATGCTACTTGGAAGAAAAAAACGTGTATATAAACCCTAATGATTAGGGGGCAGGATAAATGAAATTAAATTAGAAAATGAAAAAAATCAATCACATTTATTAAAATATATATTTGAAAATTAAAACAATTAGCTACCTTGAGCACAAATTATTGTAAAAAGTCGATAAAAAAACGGGAAAATTTACAAATATTTGACCGAAGTCCAAAATAAAGCTCATTATTTAATATTTAAAAAATCCGAAGAATCTAAATGGTAAAACACATCAAAAGTAAATTATTAATACCTGCAAATAGAAAGATTTAATCATAAAGAAGAGAACTTCAATTCCAATGAATCACACTATCCAAAACACAAAATTTTGGCCACAGCAACTCACAGACTATGTACAAATCCTATCCCTACATATTTATATTTTGGGAACTATTCAATATTTTAATTGATCCTTTCATGTGTAAATTTTATGTGATAATAACTTAGTTTTGGATAAATAATGGAATGAATTTTATTTATAAGTTGTTGCCATTGTTCATTGTATGGTAGTAGTAGAGAGAGCAAAAATACAATTTAAAAATGATAATAAATGTGTCATTCTGGAAAAAGTCTTTTGTCATGTTTATGAACATTTCAGTGGTTTGTCATTTAACACTGTACAGATAGTGCTTTTCAAATCTTTCAATATTTGTGGCTGGCCTACTAAATCTTGATGACCATTTAATTCTATAGTAGGTATGAATTTCACAGACGGATTCAAAGAGTTAGTCCGTTCACCGTGTTTTTTAAGTAATTTAGATCCTTCAATATTGTTAGCACACTCAGATATTGGACTGTAGTTTAAGTTTAGAGACCTGCCACACTGTAAAAAGAAATCATATTAATATAAATTGTAAAATTAGTGAATATTTACCTTTTCTCCAGCTTCTTCAGGTATGCGGTTATCTTTGATCATACATGTGATATATTCTAATTGTACTAAAGGTTCTTCTATTTTTTCTATGACACAAGCATGTATTTTATTGGCAAAGCATTCTATAGCATCATGTTGACAGTGGAATTCTATTTCATCACCATTTTCTATTGTCTGTAATATTTATTAAACAATTTTAGTTGACAGTCCAAAACCACATACATTTTTTTTGCTCTTTTCTATATATATATATATATATATATATATATATATATATATATATATATATTAAAATTTCGATATTTTTTATAAAAAATTCAAGTTAGTCAGTACCTAAAATTGAACCAAATAAAAAATTTCTCACCTGTGCTTTTCCATATGGAATTAAGTCTAAATTAATAAATTTCGCAAGGTCTTTGTAAGTTGGAAGAAGCTGATGAGCTATAAAAAATCTTGAGTCTGGGCATAGGGCTTCATAATGTACTGAAACTGTAACCTTCCCAATACTTTCAACGTCTTCGTCGATATTTTCATCTTCATTTGTTTGGAAGTAATTAAATGTCTTATATAATAAAATTATTGTTATTATTATTGCTAGTAATTTTGTGTATCTCGCGTTCATTTTTATCTAGAAATAAATAAATAAATAGTAGGTTGTTTGTATTATTTTTCTAGACAGTATTCTCCCTCTTTGTGAAAGTGTATAAACCAATAACTAGGATTTCCAGTATATCCCGATGATAACAGTACATATTACTAAATAGAAGAGTTGTTTTGGTAAATTTGAGGTTCCCTTCTCATTGTTTTGTTTTGGAAATTGTCAAGTTTTCCAACTTTTCACGTAAATACTACAACCGTTACTGAGTAGATGCTAAAACTTTAATTAAAAGACATGCTTTAGCTCTATTGATGACTAGGACTAGGATTAAGTACTATTGATAAACATTGCTATAGATTATAAAAAACACATACATTTTATATAAATTACCAGTCATCTTAAAGATTCGGCTCGGCCTATTTGGTCAAATATTATTTATTTATTACTTTACTCATAGACTTTAGTCATTTCACTTCCACCAATATTACAAAATAATATTTCGGCCAAAAACATCACATTGGTACTGCCATAGAACTATATTTACGTAGTATAGAGTTCTATGGGTGCCTCTGATCATTTGACACATGTCATTTTCTGTAGATGTCAAATGTCAACGTCAAACTGAGTAGAATAAAATGGTGGTTGTTATGCAGATAAAATTTACAAAATATATTTTTTAAGCATAGGATTTATTTTTATTTATAGCAAAATATAATAAAAGGAAATATGTGCATTTATCAAACCTAGATAGGTGGTGAGTAGAGTGTATGTTGTAGAACAACTCAGCTTACATTTGTTTATTAGGACAATAATTGTGTAAAGTTAATCATCACCATAATTACAAACATTATTCAGATATTCATTGGTAGAGAACCACTACGAATGTTTATCACATTGAAAAATACCGGAAATGGACGTATTATCTAATTACAATTTTATTAATGACTAAAAGTGTAAAGCAAGTATTATTTCCCCTTTATTATTTATTGAGCAATGCTATTAAATTAGCAAATTGAATAATTTAGACAGTTGCTAACCTGTAGACAATAGTAAACTGTGTTGTTTGGATATAATTTGATGTAGTATAGAATGTGCGTAGTAACAACATTAACTTTTGGGTTGTAGCAAATATTATGGTGACACTTTGAAGTGATGACAAGCCAAAACTCTACACAGGTAATTTTCAAATCTTGAATTTAATTTTACAATGTTTAAGTAGTTGTTTAGTCCATACCTAATATGAAAGTAAAATCTCAATATAGAGAAAAAATATAGCATGCAAACAAACCATTATCTTAGTTTTACATATAGTGAATCCATGTAAAAATTAACCCAATTTTTTGGAATATACAAATATGTTTTAATGTGAGACATATTATGAATGTTGTGGTTTTAGCGGTACCAACCTTATATTTTTGGATTTCGTCAACCCGATGGCCAATGGGAATCTTCATCAGCCCCAAATCCTCCCTCCGTTCCTGCTAGGGGTGTCAAACGAATCACTCCAGGTGAATTATCGCACACATATGAAGAGACTTCCTGGGTAGGTGAAACTCAATGTTCCTCATTTCAGAGGAACTAGTTCAATTATTGCTCTAGTAAATGCTGTTTGTTACATCAATTTTTGTACAGTTTTGACCCTACACAATTACTGTTGAAACAAAATAGGTACTTTTTTTGAGACCCACTTTACTTAATCCTAACCTGTGACAAATCATTTAAATTGTTTTCAATTGCATGTTTACCAACTCTATCCATTTAGTAAGACCAAATTCCGCAAGTTAAGAATTGATATTGAAAATGTTATACTTACAGTAGCTAGTTGCCAAATCAGCAACAAAAAAATCCAAGAGCCTTGTAGTCACTTATATTATCTCATTTGTTGTGACATTAAAAGATATAGTCAAGTTTATTACCTAATGTTCAGATTACAAGTAATATTATCCTTATCTTTTCACTGATCATAAATATTTATTATAATATATATTTGCATCATTGATTCATTTTGTATTTGTTTTTTTCGCGAATGTAAGCAGTTTTATGTTGGATAAAAATATAAAATGCCTGGAAATATCTTGTCCTTTGTGGTATAAGAGATAATTTTTGTAGATGGCACCACAAACGCTACCACAGATGGATAACAATGTAGTACACCAGTGCAATTTACTTATGCGGCAGAATAATATGAATGCAAGTCCAGCCGACGAAACCAATTTTAGAAATCAAATCGGCAATAGTGAACATGATGTCAATGTTAATAATGTACATAGTCCGCTGAGGTCCAGTTCAAAGTATTCCTTTTCCTCGTAAGTATTTACATTTAGATGTCTTATAGTTTTCCGTGATGATAGAAGTGTATACGATAATCTTGAAATGTAATAGAATTCTATAAAAGATGTGTATACTTTAAGATTACCAACTGAATTAGAAAACAGCTTCTTTTCTCTTCCTATTAGTGGCCCATTTTAATGTTCTTACATACTACTTAGCATTGCTATATTTCTAACATCTGAATGTGTATCTAATTTTTAGTTGGTACCATGGCAAGATTTCCCGAGATGAAGCCGAAAACTTATTGCGTCCGAGGTCAGATGGCCTGTTCCTAATTAGAGAATCAACCAACTTCCCAGGCGATTATACGCTTTGTGTTTGTTTTCAATCAAAAGTCGAACATTACAGAGTTAAATCAAATAGTGGTAGGCTGACAATCGACGACGAGGAATTTTTTGACAATTTAGAAGAGCTGATAGAACATTACAAGAATGATGCCGATGGATTATGTACAAAATTAGTTAAAACCTTGCCCAAAGAAAATGAAGTCTTGCATTTGAACACGAAGGCGCCCGTCGTTAAAGAAGGAGATGATTTGTTTGTTATTCCAGAACCAGAACTAACAGTAAGAGTATTTGTTTAACCATATAGATTTAATATTTTAACCGTTTTATTTCAGATATGCGAATCGATAGGTAAAGGTGAATTTTGTGAAGTGATGCTTGGTAAATGGAAAAATAATAAAGTAGCCGTTAAAGTATTAAAGGATTCAAGTGAGGCGGAAGCAATTTTAATGAAGTAAGTAATAAAACAAAAACATAATAGCAGTTTCTCATGAACTCTTTTCCAGATCATTGCACCATGAAAACTTAGTGAACCTACTTGGAATAGTAAGAAGGAAGGACCAGATTTACCTAGTGACGGAATACATGAGTAAAGGAAGTTTGGTTGACTACTTGAGATCCAGAGGGAGACAGCATGTTACGAAGAAGGACCAAATCAATTTTGCTTTTGATACCAGTTCTGGAATGGAGTACTTGGAAATGATGCATGTGGTACACAGAGATTTAGCTGCCAGAAATGTACTGATAGCAGAGAATGGTAGAGCAAAAGTTTCTGATTTTGGTTTGGCCAGAAATGAAAAGAATGCTACTTCTGAGTCAGCTAAGCTGCCCATTAAATGGACTGCCCCTGAAGCTCTCAAACAAAACGTAATTCAACAAAAATTATGTGCCTCCCAACTTATTAATTATTTTATAATTTATATTTCAGAAATTTTCAAATAAATCCGACATGTGGAGTTTCGGCATTCTTCTATGGGAAATATATTCTTTTGGTAGAGTTCCTTATCCAAGGATAGTAAGTATGTAGTTCATTAATAAGTACTAAGTAACTGGACATGTTTCTTTTTAGCCATTGGCGGATGTGGTGAAACATGTGGAAAAAGGTTATAAAATGGAAGCCCCAGAAGGATGTCCTCCAGAAGTGTATGAAATTATGAGACAGGTAGGGGTTTTGCATAAAAATCATGTTTTTATTAGAACTTTAGTTCTTTACGTTAGGTTGGAGCGAAGCCACCGGGGGTTATTCGCAAAAGATCTGACCGTTACGTTACGTTGCTGCGTTATGTGCCTTAAACCTCTCTCTCTCTCTCGTTTACGAAGCAGCAATTCATATGCTTCGGCAGGGAATCGAACCCGTGCCGTCCTCGTGGCAGGCGACTTTTCTACCACTGAACCATCGATGCTACATTAACATTCTATGCAAAGCTGGTATTCGCAGTGCTGGTGATATACTCGAATTTATTCGGATGAATTTTTTACTATTATTACCATAATTTTTTGCAAGATTGATCTGTAGTTCTTTACGTTAGGTTGGAGCGACCGGGCGCAAAAGATCTGACCGTTACGTTGCTGCGTTATGTGTTTACGAAGCAGCGATTCATAGGCTAGAGAAAACTGTAATGCCGCCATATATCGATGTCTCGGGTTTAAATTTTACACCAAGGTTGATAATGTAATAGTATAATAATCGATTGTTGATAATCGATTAGAAGATATACCTTACAGTTATGCACGTCCGTTTTAAACAAAAAAAATGCTGGGAAGATTTTAAATTAATCGATAGATTGAAGAAAAAACCGAGGACAGAATTTTGTAACGAAATAATTCATCTACTACTCCACAACTACAACTTAACGATAATCGATTGTCAATCGATCAATAATAATCGATTATTAATATATTTATAATCGATTGTTGATCGATTGGAAACAATCAACTTTTAATCGATTGGAAATATTCGAATAATCAACTATTATAAAAAAATCGATTGAGTTTAATCGATTGTTGATAATCGATTGCTGGTAATCGATTATTTTTCGAGTTTTATCCAGAGTAAAATAAATTCTTATATTAAAATATGTCTATTTATTTATTGATTAAAAAATTTTTATTATTGCTTAAAAGGAACTAAAGTTCTTACCGTGTGTCCCGTGACACGTTCTTCAATTTTATGTATTATGGTATTATTTCAGGCATGGGATTTGAATCCAGACAAGAGACCGTATTTTCATGAAGTTAAGGCAAAACTTAAACATTTGAAACTGCAAACTACATTGTGAAAAAATTATCCAATATATATATATTTATAATTTATAATATATATACCGAGTAGTGTTTGTTAGAGTGGATGTGGTATGCATAGTTGTAATATGCAAGTATTTAAAAAAATAGTTTTTTTTTATAATCACCAATTTTATTAACAAGGTCATTGATTTTCATTATTTTGAAACGCGTGGCTTTACATTTTGTATCATTTAGTTTGAGTCTAAAGTAGTATTCACCATACATTCCAATTTTTAACATATACAGGGTGTCCACGGATGTAGTATCCTCTAGGTGAAAAATTTTTAAACATTAATTTAGTGAAAAATAATATTCTTGATAGAAAGTTTTGCTTGTTCTGAAACCCCATAAAATGAAATAAAATTCAAGTTTTTCACAATCCGTCTCGTTTTATGGCCAGTTTTATGAAAACCTGGAGGACTTTTTGACATTTCTTCATATATTGGCTAATATCTCGGGAACCTTGGGGTTTGCAAGGTTCTAGTCTACACCATTCGATTCAGAATTGAATTTTCTATAAAATAACATAGAAGAATAAGATTAGAATAACATTTTCACTAAATTAATGTTTAAAATTTTTTCACCTATTGGATACTCCATCCGTGGACACGCTGTATAACGAAATTGATGAAGTTATTTATAGTATGAACAATTTAAGGTTAGTTTTCCCGTTTTGTATCTATCTCAACAGAGAAAATATAAATGACATATTAGTTGGGTTGGAAAATGATTTAATGTCTATTTTGTCCACCCTCTCATTGCTTCCGATTTAAGAGATGGCATCCAGAGAAATTATATTTCTGTGTTTCTAAGTAGCGGATTCTGTAAATCTTCCCGAATTTCCGATAGGAGGGTTTGTTTCACTTGGATGGACATTTTCAGTTTCATGTTATAAATAAATTCATTGATTGTAAAAATAAAAAATGTTTTATGTTTATTTGGGTGGTGTTTGTTGATATTTTTAATTAGCATTTATGTTTTAATATTTAAGATGTGAATAACGCACCTTCAACAAGATACATTTTTTTTTACTAATAACATAATAACACAAATTCGTGAATATGTGTAATTCTTTCAATGTCAAGTTCCCAAATATATAAACAAGCCTCAAGACTATACCACTGAGCATTAGTTTTTCTCACTTTTTCCATGTAAAATGTGCCAAAAACTGGTGCTCAACCGTATAAATACGGGTATTAGTAGCAAGCATACTGCATATGTGAAAAATTATCATATCCCATGTGTAATCAAAATTTCAGCTTAATTTTTTTTTGATAGTTGAATTGCGGTATCTAACCTATAATTACTATTGTTCAAATAATTGAATAGGGTACGTCCACCAACTGACATTGACATTATTATAAAAGGACATTATATAACTCTTAAAATACCCAAGCTATTGAAATTATCACTAAATCAAATTAAGAATCACGTGTTGTGCAGAAAACACTTTTTTATTTCAGGTAGACTGTCAGATGACTTAACGTGGACTTGCTGACATTTTTTGCCTTTTGATACGAACTTTTGTGACACTCCGTAATTTTTGAGTAAATGTTTTTCTGTAATTAAATCTTACTGAATAGATTGTGATAGCATTGAAGTATACTTCCAATAAATAATGTAATATAAATAGGATATCCGCAATTTGCTAATGTCTTTTTCTAGAATAGAATGTTTTGTAAAAGTATGTTGTGTAAAAGTATTTTTTTGTGTGATATTTACTACTTACAGGCTCATTTTGCTTGCTATTCATAATTTTGAATTTTGGTGAAATTGTATTTTATACAAGCTGGTTCATTATTTATTCCTTAAAACTGCTTTTCTATCGGATGTAATGAAAATATTTGAAACTTGGAAAGTTACATATTAATTATTTTGAAACAATGTTTGTATTTTTTTTTTTAAAACTAACATTAAGACGTTCATTTTATCGGATTAGGGATATTACTTTAACTAGTGGCTGCCTAAACTGAAAAGCTACTAATAGAAAAGTAGTTTTAATTCTACAAGCTTTTAATATTTATAGACAGTTTAAAATGCCTAAGTATGTCTTGTGATATATCTATTTGACAATCAAACGTAAATATTCCAACGAATTTTTCTTTGGACATAAAGTTGTTACAGTAATTTTGTAGTGTTTGAAAAATTAATGAACCATCCTGTATGTTCGGATTGTTTCATCTTTGCATCACAAAAAATAAAAATGCTGAAAAGAGTCCCATACAAAGTCTGTTTGGGAAGCTGAAGCTTCTTGGAAGAATTTTTTATTTTAATTTACGACTACCGATTATTATTTATTTAATATTTCAAATAATAGAGAGAAATGAATTTAAAAATGTGATTGAAGATGAATCTGTCTGTAATTTAGAAATCTCATGAATATGGTGAGTTTGCCGTACTTTGTTGATGACTTTATGCAGAACATGACAAATTATGAGATTTTGAAAGTCAAGTTCAGCCGTAAGTTCGTTAGCTTGTTTTGATTGTTTCGAATGCATTTTGTATTTGTTAAGTTGTAATAATAATGTATATTTTTTATTTGTATTTTTAAATTCTGCTGGAATTTGAGAAATAAACTTTTTTATGTGTTTTATATTTGTTTTCTTTTCGATACATTTCCAATATCCATAATCTAATCCCTGATTTTAGCAAATATTTGGGTGCAGGGTCTTGACTTCCATGAATTGGAACAAACCCTTGATCAATACACAAATGGTTGAAAGCATGACAGAATGTGATCTCAGTTGGACAAAAAATTTCAAATTTTTGGTCCTTGAATTTTTGTATGAATTGGACTACAGTTTATTTTCATTATTTAAATCTCTAGATAGATACTATTTTTAAATTGAATTTGTTATTAATAAAATAAATATTTCACTATGAATTGGTGTTAGGAAGTATTTAGATATACAGTTATTTCATATATGTAAAAGATTTTACATAAATAAAACCACAATTTGCTATAAATACCTAGTTTTTAATAATTACAAGTATCGAAAAATGGAAAATACATACAAATAAACCCATAGTAATTAAAAATTTATACAGAATAAACGCAAATAATATAACAATTAACATGAGAAATAAAAAGTAAAAAACTGATCATTTTGAATAATATATGTGTCCAACAGAAATTTGAACACAATGGTTGTAAGGTTTTCTATATGTTATACATCTTTAAGTTCTGGAGGCACATCATTCTTTGGATGTTTATTTTCAAAATGTTGTTTATAGGTTTTCGGGTCAGGCATCTGTGCCTAAAAATATGTATATGTATTAAAAAAAATTAGTAAGTATAAAACTTTTTCGACAGCACAGACATATGCCTAATTCTTCTAGATTGCATGTTTTATCAATACCTTGTATACCTATGTTGGAACTGGTTGGTTAATAATTTTATACATATACTAGATACTTGCTTAATTTTCTGTGACCTTATTAACAAAAAATTATTGAAAATTAATATAGTAATTAAATAGTGAACAAGTGATTCTTACTTTACAAACTGCACACACGTGTACAAGCGCCTTTTGAGCAGCTTTTTTCTGGTCAGTAGCACTATGCCCTTGTTGTTTCTTAGCTTTAGCAGCTTTTTCGGCCGCTTTCGCTTGTGATTGGAGTTTTTGTTGTCCTCTGGCCATAGTAATATCTTTAAGAATCCCGTATATTCACCTGAGGCAAAATAAGCGACTAAATAAAATTGTACAGTTACATGAACTATTAAACTAACCTAGCCATGTGGTCGTTTGTGCATAACAATGAAGAAAATACTTAAAACATAAATAAACAAGTACCTGCAAAAATCCTTTATTATTGGAATTAGTTCTGGAATATTTTTTATACAAAATTTTCGATTTTAAATTTAAAATTTGTTATTAATTGAACTATGACAGCTGCAGCGCAGCGTCAGCTTGAACCATACACCATACCACCAAATATACCACTAAACTAAAAACACTGTCACTGTCACTAGTGTCAATCCAATATCCAGTAGGACCTCTTACGGCGTCTTGACAAACTTCTATTGCCCGATTTCATTTAACGAACATAAAAGCCTATACCATAGAGTAATAAATAAATAAAATAATATTTATTTCTCTATGGCCTACAAAAAGTTTCAACGTACTATGTTATCTATGGTTTCAGCTACAGATCTTGCTTTCAGATCTATCTCTATGGATCTATCATTCCTTGAGAGTGCTTGAGAGGCACAGATAACTATCTGTGTTGAGAGGGCCATACCACAGAGTTAGATGGTGTACTCTGTGGCCATACCTAGAGTTAGCAAATATTTGGAATAAAATCTGTCAAAATAGAAAATACTAAATGGCATTTTGTATTTTTCATTTTAAATTACTCTGAAAAAACCATTAAGCATTTTGTATTATAAATAGCTTATATTTTCCATTTCCATTTTGCATGTAAAAGTAGAATACAAAATGCTTTGGTAACGAAACAGTATGTATTATCAGGATATTCGTACCTATGATATAGTGTATACAGGGTTATCCGAAAGTAAAGAAGTTTTTAGCCTTACATTTGGTCATCTTCATAATCTACGGAGTCTAATTGGTAGATTTCCATATATAAATGTGTCAAAAAGACGATCGATTTTAAAATTTTGAAATTTCGAAAAAGTGCAGGTAGATTATAATCGCAAGTACTCGCGCATTTTGTGTTTTCTATTTTATGTATTGTATTACTTTGAATTTGTTCGTTTCTCAAACTAAAAATATTATTATCGTTATTAAATTGTTAAATATATAAATAATAAAAAATTCGTGTAGTCCATTATAATAATAGGAATTTTAAGCTGAAATTTGAAATCCTTACTCGGATTTTTGGAATCTACGGGGGCGATGGTAAACTTCCATACAAAAAAGTGTACACTTAGAAAAATTGGTCCGAAAATCGAAATTTCCCCAGAATAAATTAGTAAGCGTCAGGTCTATTTAATTATAAGTTTTCAGCTTTTCCAGTGTATAACAGCCGAGTACGAAAAAATTACGAATTGTAATATATATCTACAATTAATTTTTGCTAATATATAATTCATTTGATTGTTATTTATAAGTGTTTATTTATTTATTCGACAAAAGCGTTTTTTTCCTGGATAGTGGGTAGTAAAATTCCAATACGGACTACTGTGTATTCAGAAATTTAGAATCAACTAGATTAGCAGAGGCGGATCAATATGGGTGATTAGATGATAAAACATATTTATTCGAAGTAGGAATTAGGGGATTTATATCGAAATAATTACCAAAGGTAACGTAATTAAAGCATTATAATTGGCTGCAAATTTAATCTAAATGCAAAGTACCTACAACATAAATTGGCAAAATTGGAAAGAGCTGAAACAGCTGTGCAGTGAACAAGTTGAAAATAAATAGGATGGTGGATAGAAGATAAGAGTAAATTGCAGGGGAGAGAGAGAAATTAATAGATCTATGTAGGTATACCAGACTTGGAAAGTATGCCATTCGATGGTACACAGATGGCTCAAAAGCAAGTTCAATATTGATGAAGGATACAGAAGACAAAGGATTATCATAATGTCGGATAGTCAAGCAGCCATTAAAGCACTGAGCTCTTGTGTGTAATCAGTTCCAAAATGGTGTGGGAATGCCTAGACAAACTCAATGAACTAGGCGAGAACAATATAGTCACCTTACTATGGATTCCAGGACACACTGGAATAGAAGGAAATGAAATAGCAGATGAACTAGCAAAGAGGGGGACTGAAATACCTTTCTGGGGGCCTGAACCCTTTTGCGGAATCAGCCCCAATGTAATATTGGAAGAAATAAGTAAAGTCGAGAAAAAGAGAAGATCTGACCATTGGAAAGATCTAGTTCCATCCACATACTCTCCAACTGCACAGCACTTCAGAATCCTAGAACACAGCACCTGGGAGATTACTGGATAAAAGAGGAACATATACCTAAGTTGAAGCCTGCAGACATACTAAAATTCCTTCGGGAAATAGGACTAAAGGAAGACTCTCCTCAGAAACTAAGTAAAAGTAGGACTTTTAGTAGGAGGAAGAATAATTTCAGCCTGTCAAATTTTGAAAACAAATCACTCGCACAATGTTGCGACTATGGACTCAATATTTACTTAGAATATTATTAAATAATGTAGTCTATATAAAACAGGTACAATAAAGAAGACCTAGGGAAATAATCATTAATTATTTTCCCGCCATATGGCTCCCTAATTTAATTAATCAACCGGAGGATGAAACGGTAACTGATAATAGAAATTCCTATATAAACTAGGAATCCTACAATGCTAAACATTTGAGTAGCATCATATAAGCATCAGCATACTCGGTAAGTTTCATTTACAAAAATGAGTTAGTTATTATGTCATTTGAATAAATTATTCATTATAGCATTTTATTTCATTTTATTCAATTTGTTTATTAATAAGAATAGTAAATTTTTTCGGGAAATAAAATATTTTATTAAAGACTAGCAGCCTTATTAATAATAAAATTTAGATTATTCTGACATGACTTTAAAACTAAATTATTATTAACCTTATTCTAACACTAGAATGATACTATATAAATCTTAGTTATCAGTTAGGGTATGTTTTATACCGTGTTTAAGTTAACCTTTAGTCAAATGTCAGTTTGATTAATAGATTCTGTCAAACTGACACGAAGAAATTTTACAAAGAGAAATAATATAGTGAATAATATAATGATAATATATCTGTTTACCTATTTTACATTGTTGTCATGTTTATCTTATAAAAACATATTCTTTGTTAGATGTTTCTAAGTATTCAATTATTAATATGATTGAAAATGGCTGATACTTCGTAAAACTCAAAATTCTATCAGTAGTATCAATTGCTTTGCTAACTTTTTGATGTACCTACCGCAGTACATCAACTAATTTGAGTAATTGCGCTTTAGTTACGAGTTCGTCTTTAACAATTTTAAAATAAATTTTTGTTTATTCCAGAGAGATGAATTGGAAACTGGGAGTTCTGCTCCTGGCTAGTTTTGTAGTTTATGAAGCTACTACCCGTCAAATATCCAACAGTAAATACAAAACTCACAAAAGGGTATTGAATGGATTGGCCGACTATTTGAGAAAAAAAATAACGAATTCCAAGAGAGAATTGAACCTTCTCGATGACAGAACCAGTAAAGATATTAGTTTTTTAGCTTCAGAAACTGAATGGCTCAAAAAGACAAAATCTACACCGGGAAAGAAGAATTTGCGATTGAATCTTATGAATGACCATAATATTCCCTTGAATCGTGATTTTGTTATTGGGATGACTCCTGGAAAGCGATGTGCCAACTTATTAGATGAGAGCTGTAATAATGGCTATGT
>CAJUYH010002434.1:0-17805 GCA_910591685.1 Galerucella tenella
CATATAATGGCACGGAAAGAATTTGGCAACAATTTACCATGTTTGCCAACAGTTGGTGTTGAGGTGAAATCTAGATTTTCAATGGGTATAGTCTGCTCTTGTTGAATTATTTTCATTGTGTGTGTCGTTTTTCGTAGTACTACTCTTTAAATATAGGTGTCACCAATTACGCGTGTCAGTCTTAATGTTGGTGTTTGAAGGAGAGGGTATTTTAAATTCTCTTATCAATAAACTACCTATTGAACTTCACTTACCTAGCTATCAGTACTGTGGACGTAAGTAAACCACCCCCCACCCTTTTTGCAAAAAATTAATTGTTTTTCTGTTAGCTGGTACAAAATTGGAAAAACGTCTTGATCGTGGAGATCCGGGCATTAACCCCTTGGACGCAGCTTGTAAACAACACGATATTTCTTACTGGAAGAATAAGTCTCTCGAGGAACGACACAAAGCCGATCGGATACTTGAAGATAAAGCTTGGGCTCGCGTTAAATCAAAAGACGCTTCACTGGGAGAGAAAACTGCTGCATTACTTGTAACAGGCGGAATGAAGGTGAAAAGAAAGCTGGGAATGGGTTGTCGTCGCAAACGTCGTTCCTTGCATCGAGATGTCATTCTAAAAGTGGGAAAGTCCATGAAAAAAGGGGCATCTTTGAAAGACACTGCAACGTTTGCCTTACGAGCAGCCAAAGCACTTATTAAAGAATTTGGTGGGAAAAAAGAAGTCGAGGTTCCTCGAGTAATACCTGTAGCGAAATCCGGAGGTTTCCTACCACTTATCCCTTTGTTTGCCGGTCTTTCGGCACTTGGAGCTTTGTCAGGTGGTGCTGCTGGGATTGCTAAAACTGTCATTGACGCAAAGCATGCGCAAAAGAAATTGGAAGAAGATGTACGTCATAATAAGGCTATGGAACGTTTAGGATCTGGCCTGTATCTGAAAAAGTACCCAAAAGGCGGTTTTGGATTGTATTTGAAAAAAAACCAATAAAGCTACCCAATCACGCACTATCCGACTTTGACATAACACATTACGCAAAATTACTTAAAATACCGCATTTTCGAGGAGTTTTCATGCGAGACACTCTCCCCAAAGCCGGCCCCCGAAAACAAGAATGTGCAGTGGTTAATTTGGATACCTCTAAGAATAGCGGAAGTCATTGGGTAGCTTACAGAAAGATAAACAACAATGTAGAGTATTTCGATTCATTTGGTAACTTGAAGCCACCGAAAGAAGTTGTTAAATATTTGGGAAAGAGCGCGCGAATTTTCTACAACAATACCCAATATCAAAACTATGATCAAATCAATTGCGGTCATTTGTGTTTGAAATTTCTACAATGACGGAACTATTACTACAACATATCTACCATGGAAAAACATTGAGTAGTTTCACTGCCGAAGAACTGAAGCACTTTCCCATTGAACATCTAATAGAGTGTGTAAGACCTTGGGAATTGTTGGATATGTGGCATAAACTTCCCAATGAATATCAAGCAAATTTTGAACTACAAATACGACTGCCTTGTTTCATCCATTACAACCGACCTGATTGGACGACGCATTGTGACGGCCCTCCGAGTTCGCAAGCTACTTGTTTCCTTTGTAAACAAACATTAAAAAAATAAAAAATGATATTTAAATTCAAACATGTCTCGTATTTCATTAGTCATCATGTCGCAGTTGCTTAGAGTTAACAGCACCAATCACGTGTTCACCTTCCAACCTCCTACGCCTATTGTGCTCGATCCGAAGAATGAATACGAAATAGCTCTAAGATCTTTTCATTCTTATCACAGTATACCAAACATTGAAAATTGTAAGTTTTACTACTACGATACCAAGGGCAAGCTTCAAAGTTTTGATTTTCCCACAGGATGTTATGAAATTGCTGATCTTGAAGCGTTTATCAGTGATAAGTTGGGTGCGAGCAATTCAACCAGACCGGTATTTTCACTAAAACCCAATCACAATACGTTGAAATGTGAAATTTCCAGTAAATACAAAATTTCCTTCATGGAAGCTGATAGTCTTGGAAGAATATTGGGATTTTCACCGAAAATACTCGACGCTAACAAATTGCACTCTTCGGATCTCCCCGTCAAAATTATTAAAGTATCTAGCATACGCTTCGATTGTAACATTACCACTGGAGCCTTCGATGCAAACAGACCTGCTCATACTATATACGAATTCGTCATACAAGTGGATCCCGGATATTCCATTGACGAAATTCCTCATAATTTGCTCTACTTACCCGTTATACCACAACGTGAAATAACCAACATCACTGTCATAGCCTTAGACCAGGACGGTCAGCCTGTAAACTTTCGTGGAGAACTAAGTACGTTGGTGTTGGAGCTTAGAGCGCGATGGGGCTAATAATCAATCATAAAAGACAATCTGCACCACTTTCAACTTCATTAGCTGAGCAGTCGCCAAAGCTGAAACAGCTTACGTTCGCAAACAAATTGGTCCTGCAATCGCTGGGTTTTAAATTGAAAAATGACAACAATGTATGGAAAACGTCTACGTCAAAACGACAACATGCCTCCAATGTTTGATATCTATCGTAAGCCGATGTTTGATGAGTCAATTCGAAAGGCTGAATACAGAACCTATGCTCCATTCATAAAATCATTCAATTGCAGTGACATTGTGGAGTTTAGCATTAATCAAGTTGATTCGTTCTTTGCAATGAGCGAAACTTTGTTGTGCATTAAAGGTTCGCTTGAAATACACGGAGCTGGTGACGTAAAATTAGCAAATAATGTTTGTTGCCTTTCTATTCGATTCATGTACGTACAGTGAAAGTGCCAGGGAAATGGAAACCGTTCGAGATCCTGGAATAGTGAGTGCCGTACGTGCTATGACTTGTTATAACCAAGAAGATTCCAATCATATGGCTATAGCCGGTTGGAATTACCCAAAAGATCCTATTCTGAATGTTAGCGATAAGTCCTTCAACCTTCAAATACCTCTCAAACATATTTTCAACATTTTCAACGATTATTCCATGATTACATGTGGACGTCAAACAATACGACTAGTTCGGGCACGAAATGATAATGATTGCTTATATATTACTGAAAAGAATGTCTCTGGAACGCTCTCCACTACAACAGCTAAAATTAACATTACAAGCGTTGAGCTGAAAGTTAAACATATCTTTCCTAATGATGACATAAAATTAAATCTCATGAAATCCATTCAAAAAGATCAACCTATAGTTATTCCATTCAGGAAGTGGGAGTTACACGAATTACCCTCAATTACTAAAGGAGCAAGACGTGAAGTTTGGGCTGTCAAGACATCCACTTCAGTTGAAAGACCTCGTTTTGTTATTGTTTTCTTTCAAACCGACAAACGTAACTTGAGTACAGCTGACCCGACTTTATTTGACAATGCCGACGTACAAAGTATAAGACTGTCACTTAATGGTGACTATTGGCCCAATGAAAGAATGCAATTGGATTTCGCTAAAACTGATTACAATGAAGCATATTTTAACTATACTGAATTCTATCCCAACTACGCAAACTCCACACAGAAGCGCCCCCTGCTGGATTATTCTTCTTTCAAGAAACGAGCATTGTTTGTTATCGATTGTTCGAAACAGGAGGAAAGCATGAAGGCATCCACAGTCGATGTGAAACTTGACATTGAAGCAAACATAGGCTTTCCCGAAAATACCAAAGTCTATTGCATCATAATTCACGATTGCGTGATGGAATACTTCCCCCTCACCGAAATTGTTAAAAGCTTGAACTAGTTGCTGATCGGAGTTAGTGTTCGAGCAGACGTCAACATGAGAGTAGCATTCGCAGACATTCAAGGTTTTGTCGTAGACGGGATTTTCGTTGCCAAAGAGCTCACCATAGAAATTGGCTTCAAAAGTTCACATTACATATTTTTACCACCGCAACCGTTTTCCACATTGAGCAACGAGGACAAAAAGACCACATCATACTTGGAAAGAAATGTGCACGGCATTCGATACTCTTCAGGAGATGTAGAATATTCTAAAGTAAATGAAATATTAGAAAGCAAGTTATTGTATGCCGCAGACTACATTTACGTTCGAGGACAACAAAAAGCCGAGTTTCTGCAAAAGAAATGCCACATTTTCGGTATTTTTCCACATATTATTGACGTTTGCAAATTTGATGGTACGCCGTGTGAAACAGGAAACTTTGTCCACGATCCAAACCCCTGCCACGCCACTGGAGTATATTCGTGTACCGAAAGAAATGTACAACGCCTCCGCCACTGGTTTTCAAATACTGTATTACCATTATAAATAAAGTTTTTTTGAAAAAACATGGGTTTTATTAAAACACTCTGTATATTCATCAACTTTTATATTACATGAAGATTGGAATTTTCGTTTTACAATTTTTAAAATAATTTTTAAAATTAAAACAAATACAGCCACTAATATTACACATGACATTGCGAAAACATTATTAATTTCATTTTTTATTTCCTTTTCTGTTCTGTTGAACATGGTGTAGGTTGAATACGTCTTAACGGATAAGTATTTTGCGGCAGTCTACGGGCTTGGACCTCTTCAGACAACCAGTGAAGACTTCTCCACGTCACTTTCTTATCAGATAAACTAAGATTTTCCAGTTGATTTATAACCTCACTTTTATCTTCGTAAAAAGCAATGTCTAATTTATTCTTAATGAACTCCTCAAAACGATGACTGTTCTCTTCTGAAGACATATTACAAAAGAACACTCTGGTGACACAATGTTATTTTATTAAATTTTTCCGCGCCGCCTTATCATCCAAACGGATCTTTCTCGACTACGTCACATTTTACAGTAAGAGGCGTACGGTGCGCGCGCTATTCACATTGCAGCGGCAATACCTTTCTTCGCTAATAATATGCATGAGAGCTTATGGCAGCATGTGTTGAATGCCTTGCTATAGACGCGAAGGTTGTGGGATCGAATCTCACTGAAGTTTTTTTCCGATTTTAAATATACAACAGGACTAAAAATGGCTGTCGCTTTTACAACAGGACTAAAAATGGCGGCCTGCATTGAAATACTAAAAATGACTACATTCAAATTTGCCGCGCCACTCTCAGCGCCACCAAGCGGAGATTTTTGAAGTAGTGCGCTAGAAACTGTATTGCTCTATCTACTTTCCACATTTTAAAATAAAATGCCATAATATAAATTTGAAAATGTTCACTAGGATACAATTTAGTGTCCGCCTCTGGTGGTTGTTACTGTTGATGAGTGACTACGTTCTCTTGAGTGCAGATCCGGAGCAGCCGGAGCCGGAGGCTAGATATATAAACCGTTTAGTTCAAAAATTATCTGTGGCGACCTTGCCTTATGTTCAGTGACAATTTCATTAAGAATTTCGTCAGGGTTGTCCAGTTATAATGACTTCTCAAGAATTTGTACGCCCTTGGGCTTTGAGTAGAAGTATTTCTTTAGAAATTACATTGAAATTAGGAATGTGTCAAGTCGAATTTTGTAAGTAATGAAAGACGTTTTGGGATTATTAGAGAAAGTCCCTGTTTATCCTACTTGTTTTTCTTCTTTAAGAAATTTGGTAGGTTAGGGAAGTGTGCATGAAAGACATGATAATTAGTATATTAATTATAATAAAATATAATACAATAATAAACTTTCGTGGCTAATTGTGACACTTCCCAAAAAAAAATTGTTCTTTCTTATTTATATACGAATGAAAACATATTTAATGAATATTTTGAACACAGGATTATTTCCGAAAATATTTTGTTATTGAAACCTATTTAATTACGCCCCTGCCCTTCGCTGTATGCGATGAGAGACTGCACACATCAGTATTATATGGGAACCCTAATCATTCTTATGGCAAAAATGGCCTGCTAGGATGTCAATAACAAACATCATAATATTTTAGTTTCCACATATACCTATATATAAGGTCTGTTCTCACAAGCATCACAGACAGTGTTTTGACAATCTGGATTCGGCGCAAAGACCCTAAAGTGTTCTCGGGAGAACGTTTTATGGTCTTTGCGCCGAATCCGGATTGTCAAAGACTGTCTGTGATGCTTGTGAGAACAGACCTGTTATTGTTGTGTACTCAACCGTATGCTACACATCACATACAGATCCGGCTTGTTTAAATTTTTAAATAAAGCAAGGCACTTCAATCGAAAAAAAAACTCATCCCTTTCTGTAAATAAATAGATTGGTTGGTATTCATACAATACAATTGATAAATCCTTGATGAAATTTGATTTGGTACCTATGTCGAGTTCAGTGCAGGTAGACTCTTTTAATGATGTTTTTTAAATACTTTATCTAAAATATATAAAGCATTGGATGCTAGTAAATCGACTTTATGTGTAGCTATTCTTAGACATAACTAAAGTTTTTGACTCGTTAGAGATTGTTTTTAGAGCAAAACTAACTAGTTATCTCCACGAAAAAAAGGATATAAAGGTTAACGGTGTAAAACGAACTCTCGAACTTTTCTAGCATTTTTGACGAAGTCACATAATATACATCAAGTTCAAAAAGAGTCTTAAAACTGAGAGCAGTTCGCGAACTAATGCCCGTATTTATAAACATGGCCTTGAGCATCCGTTTTTGACACTTATTCAACTAACGAATAACCAGGTTCAACAATTTTTTTTTAAATCAAAGAAAAACTTAATATTTCTCAGGTATTCACGATCGCAAAGCGTAACAACATGATTTCTTAAACATCTCACAAAATACAAAAATTGTTGTGTATTGAAAAACGTGATGGTAATTTATAATCTGAAAGATGCCATCAGTTATTTCAGACAAAGAATAGTACAGAATGAAACAAAAAAAAGAAAGAAAAAAATGATACACGATTCTAAATCGGAATGCCTTGGAAAATGCACTTACGCTATGAGAAAATTTATTGTTATATCTTGTTTGACAAATTGATGATTCCGTTTTAGATAAACACGTAATACAGGGTGTCCCATTATATTCAGACTATTTTTAAAAGCGATTCTGTTGTTTCTTTCAGTGGGTTTAGGTTTGTTGGTGTAAGTAAACTGAGTCCAAAGTTGACAAAAATTCAGTTCAATGAACAGAGTTTCAAAAGTGCATCAAAAAGGAGGAGCGGGTAAACGTACAATGCGGTTCCTCCAACCACCTCAAATTTAGTAGCCGAAGTGCGCATGCGTCGAAGTAGCGTTTAACCTTCTATTCGATGTGGTTGAATGTGAGCTGATTAGCGCAGTTGGAAGGGTATTGAGCTTACAACTCAGGGGTCATAGGTTCGAAACACGGTTAGGTGCTTGGTTTTTGTTTTTGTTTTATTTTCTATTTCTTATTTTTTTAATATTTTTATACATAGTTACACTTTGATCAACCGGGTTTGGGCCTGGGTTTCTTGTTTTTTTTTAGTTTTGTATTTCTGATATTTACATATTTATTTCAATATTGTTATGTTACTACTAAATTTGGCAAAGTCTTGAGTCATGCGCAGTTGATGGAACCCCATTGTATGTTTACCCGCTCCTCAAAAAGGTACCTGTCGATATACAAAATAATCAGTGTTCAATTTGACAAAATATAACCTGATTTTATACAATTTCAACATACCTTTTGAATATTCTGACAATAGTTTTAAACAAACGGAGTAACAATTCGGAGCACGTTTGCTTTTCGCCTTTCTGTTTCGCGTACCCATTACAAATCTAAGCAAGGCTGTATTACCTGTGCCTATTTTAGACGTATAGATACTTAATTGATGCTAAAATATTGTTTTCAACTCTTATTTATACAGCATTGAGTTATATAAGAAAGGTGGGATAGATATTGTTATCGTTTTTAAAAAGCAATTTGTGCTACTTGGGTTCCACTAAACAGACTCTAATATGGCGTTGTAGTGTAGAACTTAAAACATCCTGTAGATAAACAGATCGCTTAGTTTTTAAAACATGTTTCTTGAATATTGTCCAAAAAATGATACAAGAATTCTCGTAACTCTCACATTTAATCTTTATTGGTGGTCGTTGGTCTATGTCGGGCGAATCATTAATATAAAGTGATAGAGTAGAAATAAAATCTTTACAAACAAGGGTTTACTGAAAACATAGTTTATCGATCAATTAACTTCAGTTTATATCCTGAAACATTTCAGGATGTGAACAAGTTTTTCCCATTTCAAGAAACTAACTCTTCTAAACTTTTATTGCGTTTTTCCAGCTCTGTCCGAATTTCATTTGTTTTTAGTTTAAATTCCAGCTATATAAACCTCCGAACTCCGAACAATAAATCTACCTACTAGAAGAGTAGACAATAGAGAGTTTTAAAAACCTCCTAAAAACACTCAGATTAACGCTATTTGACAATTTTGACATACGGTTATTTAGCCTAGCTCTAAATCCTTCTGACTTTAAGTTGTTACGCACTATAAATTTCTTGTTTGTCTTAAATATAATAACTTTTATTATTCTACTGTGTATTCCTGTTTCTTTCAAGCCTTCCCATACTTTATTTCCTGTATCAACGGCCTTCTCAAGATCTTTGAAAGTCTCCAGATCTCTTTTCTCTACTATCTTTTTTATCGTGAATATATAATCTTGTGGGCTCCCTCCTGGTCTAAATCCATTTTGTTATTCTGATAGTTTTTGGTCTCCCTTCTTGTAGGTAGCCAAAATTAATGGTATTCCCCATTCTTATGGAATTTTTTTCTCTTTTCATGCTTTATTTAATATTTCTAATAATATATTTCTAATCCTGTAATTTCTAGGTTTTTATCCATTTTGGCTGTAACTTTATCACTTCCAGGTGCTTTTCTTTTCTTTAAGCTTTAACTGTATTTTGTAGCTCTTCAATTTTTTTATCTTCATCTGGTTGTGTTGTATTCAGTTGTTTGTGCTGGTTGGTCTGGTAGCTCTTTAAAATATTGTTTCCACCTCTCCATGATTTTTGTTTCATTTGTTAGTATTTCTCCGTTTTTGCTTAGTTTTTTTATCTACTTTTCTGTTTCAAATGATTTTAAAACTCAAATTGTTGGTTTTACATCTGTATTTATAATTTTTAACATAAATGCAATATTCTCCAGTATAAATTTTAACATTGTATTTGTAATTATGTCGAAGTGGATGACTCAGATACGTATTATGTATAAATGTCTAACGCCAAATCAATTTATGAAGATGGATATAGTAGAAAATAACGAATAAAACCAAAAAAAGAGACCATCCAATCACTTAATAAATCAACTTCCGTTTCGCCTTATGTAATTAAAACGGAGTGAATCGAGACAACCTTGCCTGACTCCGCGTAATAAATTCTGCAAAAGCCAATTAAGCATATAATTAAGAAAATCGAGTATATAAATTTCTACATCCTCCTAGTTATTATTATAGACTCCGCTCAGATTCGCTTCGGCTTTGAACGACCAGTAGCGAAACCTGATTATAATAAGGGCAGTAGACTCCGTACCGGTAATAAAGAAAAATAAAAAGAGTATAATTACAGTAATTTACATAAAAATATTATGAGGTCCATCAAATTAATAAAATTTAATACGAGCCGACGGGTTATTCAGAATTTCCAGAGAAGAATCCACAAAAACCTTTCTCTTTTTTGCCCGATATTTTATACAAAAACAGTTTCAATGTGGCGCACTGTATCGGAAACTACTCAAAAATACATTTTCTCAAGTTATAACGTATAATTTTATTATTTTCTTTACAATAATATCATTTAAAGTACCACTTTAGTAGGTAGTAGGTATTTAAATGTTTATAACTCTGAAATTTGAGAAGAGTACCTACCCTCAAAAGATGAATCTACTAGGGCAAAAATCAAAAGTACTATATTGTAAATGAAGAGGTTTTCATTTTATGAAACGTCAAAGTGAGGGTAGCGGAAACTTTCTAATAAATACAATTACAACTTAAAAAAATTGTACATGCCACAATGCTTTGAATATTGAGCTAAAATTTTAGAAGAGTACTCTCAAAAGATCAATCTACTTGGAAAAAAATCAACAGTACTATAAATCGAGGGGTTTTCATTTTATGAAACATCAAAGTGAGGGTAGAAGAAATTTTTATTCAACAAAATACAGTTCCAACTTAAAAAAGTTGTACATGCCACAATACTTCGAATATTTAGCTGAAATTTCAGAAGAGTACTTTCAAAAGACGAAATTATTGGGAAAAAAATTAACAGTATTATAAATGAATTTATGGCGTGCCGTTTTGGTATTTAATAACATCGTTTTAAAAACAAAAACAAAAATATCTCTTCTTTCAAAAATGTTTATTCCCTAATTATTCTGTTAATGAATTAAAATTATGTTTTTCACAATAATAATACAGGAATTTCCATTATGAAAAACATAATATAAATTGCCGATTTAAAATTATGAAATACATAATAAAAATTCATGAATTAAAATTATGAAAAACATAATAGAAATTCAATTTCCATTATGTATTGAGGTTGCCTATACTAATCTAATGCAAGTACCTGAAATCGTATGGTAAATGCATTACTGCAGAATAGGCAACCTCAATACATAATGTAAATTGAATTTCTATTATGTTTTCAATAATTTTAATTCTTGAATTTCTATTATGTTTTTCATAATTTTAAATCGGTAATTTCTATTATGTTTTTCATAATTGAAATACGTGTATTATTATTATTAGAATCATAATTGAAATTCAAGTATTAAAATTATGAAAAGCATAATAGAAATTCAAGAATTAAAATTATGAAAAACATTATACAAATTCAATTATTGAATAAATAACACAAAACGGATTTGTATTATGTTTTTCATAATTTTTTTTCTTCAATTTCCATTATGTTTTCAATTATTTTAATTGTTGAATTTCCATTATGTTTTTCATAATAATAATACACGAATTTACATTATGAAAAACATAATAGAAATTACCGATTTAAAATTATGAAAAACATAATAGAATTTCAAGAATTAAAATTATTGAAAACAATAGAAATTCAATTTACATTATGTATTGAGGTTGCCTATTCTGCAGTAATGCATTTACTATACGATTTCAGGTACTTGCATTAGGCAACTTCAATACATAATGGAAATTGAATTTCTATTATGTTTTTCATAATTTTAATTCATGAATTCTTATTATGTATTTCATAATTTTAAATCGGCAATTTATATTATGTTTTTCATAATAGAAATTCCCGTATTATTATTATGAAAAACATAATTTTAATTCTTCAACAGAATAATTACGAAATAAAAATGTTTGAAAGAAGAGATATATATTTTTTTCCTCTTTTAAAACGATTTTATTAAATACCAAAACGGCACGCCATATGAATTGGTTTTCATTTTATGAATCGTCAAAGTGAGGGTGGCGGAAATTTTCATTCAAAAAAATACAATTTCAACTTAAAAAATTCTACATGCCACAATACTTGGAATATTGAGCTTAAATTTTAGAAGAGTACTCTCAAAAGATGAATCTACTAGGAAAAAAATCGACAGTACTATTAATGGAGGGGTTTTCATTATATGTATCGTCAAAGTGAGGGTAGCGGAAATTTTCATTCAAAACGTACAATACAATTTCAATTTAAAAAAATTGTACATGCCACAGTCATGACTGTTTAAATAACAAATGTCAGAAAAAGAATAGGCTAGAGGTGGGCACATTTTTAGTTCTGTTATTTTAAATATTTTTATTTATAGATTGAAACTTACTACCCGGAACCATGACATATTTACTCTAAATTCAGTATAATAAAATACAATGGAAGACTTAATAAGGCAACAGAAAGATTAGAAAAAGATGCAAATATAAAGCAAAGCACGTAATACTATAATTCAAAATAAATGAGAAAGAAATCAATCACTTTTCTGCTTGATCTATCTATTTAATCTCTAATTAACTGGTTTTACAGCAGACTACATCTGGTAATGATTAAAAAATTATAATAACTTCCTATTGAATTGATTTTTTACACAAATGGCATTTACTCATAAATAATTGAGTGTAAAAGCAGCAGGAGCTCATCCGTAAACTATTATGCGTATGTAAGTACATGTAGATCCAAATAAAAAGAAGGTACATTATTCATCGATGCATAAACGTTCTTACACAAAGTGCTTCAGGAAAATATGTTAATTATCGGCAACATGCAAAATGAACCAATACTATTATTATTTTTAAAGTAGAATTAATTATGGAAATATAAGCCCAAAAAGAAAGAAGACTTATAAGTATTAGTCCGAACGGTAGGAAACAGATAAGAAAAGACGATATCGATGAATCATTACACAGAAATGTTATACAGGGTGATGTTTAGTATTAATCAAATCAGTGTGTACTTTTTGGAAACCGATTCGGAAATGAATTTGAAACATTTGTTTTATTAAAAATATAGCACGAGCAATGTACTACTAATTATTGAAAATTATTTCAAATGTATGGTTCATGCTGCTAAGCTTTTAAATTATAGTTGAATTTGATTTTTTGATGAAATTTGAGCAATCGTATGGGGGAAATAATCAAACATCATCAAAATTGGTGCAATGGTAACTTTTTGTATTCCAAAAAAAGGTCGCTCAAATCCTTTTAATTTATATAAAAAAATATTCTAGTACTACTTTGTCAGTATTGAATCAATATCATGCAAAATTTTATATTCACTTACAATGTATCTTCCCGTTGGATCTTGTTCCTACTGTCCACTGCAACACTGTGGCGGTTTGGGGGAATGATAATGTTTTCTAAAATCAATAAAGAAAATTAAATAATCGTTAGAAAATACATGAATAACTCGGATTATTCAACATTATATTTTGTCTCTCATAGCAAATTATAGCAATACATTTCCATTGTTGAATGTATAAATTAAATTGAATTAATAATTTTACTAATTTTAAACAATATTATTATTTGTTATTTTTAGTATTATACGTGCCCCCCAGCTGCTAACTCCTTTTAGTTTGTGGTTCAAAAGTGTTTCGTTACTTTTGTGAATAAATTTTTTCAAAAAGATTTTTTTAAATAAAGTTATAGGAATTAATATAAATTATTTTCAAGTTTCCAAAATAGACGCCAGGGTAGGTAGGATCTTTGATGTTCCCAGTATTCCAGGAGATTTATTGTTGTGAGTCAATTTTATAACAAAAACATCTTGATGAAATCCGACCCATAAAACTTTATATACATGAAATATTCAACTTACCATGATATTTAGCTCGTAGATATGTCAAACTACTGATAATCCTTGCTCTGTGCGAGGATTTCTTCACTCCCAACTCCTTGATATCCTGCTCAGACATCTCCAACAGATCCTCCACTCCTTGATAGCTCTGGAACAATTCTTGGTACTCCTCAAGTTCGAGCTCGCGCAACCAAACGGAAACATCTTTGTGTTTTTTAGCTGGCTGAAACTGGCTTTCTTTCTTTAAACGAGCCTTACTGGAACGTAAGGGAAGGGAGCCAAATTTGCTCCAAGTGAGATCTGAAAAACATTATTATGATTAGGGTATGAAGACTTTTGAATTAAAAATTGTTTGAACGCTATAGATATTAAAAAGAAAGTAGTGTCTTATACATTATAATTCTATAAACGCAATTAATAATTTAGAAAACCTAAACAGTGACTGATGTCTAAAAGGTAAGGAAGGAGTTGGCTGATTGGTTATAACTTCTCTAAATAGCAAAATCATTTAAAAAACCCTGCCATATGTTTAGATTATATGAATTACATCCAGACATGGACCCTACAACTATTTCCCCCAGTATGTCAGTATGCTCTAAATGACAGGTCAAGCTTATTAGCTCTCTTCAAGACATTTTTTTTATTCGTTTATTTAACGTTGGTATATTTCTGCGACTCAGGCTAATCACCGACACCGGGAGCACTCTACTCCTTACCGGCATTTTTGGCGAACCCACTAGTGGTCCAGCCAGTGGTAGCGTTCTTTAACGAGCCCAACATCCTTGGACTCGGGACTTCGATTTTACGTGTCCTTCGAAAGAGGGCATATCTACATCATACCACGTGCTCATTGGTATAATGCCTGCGAGCTGTGATATGCTACTCAACCTAGTAGTCTAAAGTGTTTCGCTGCAGGCTGTACGGGCCCTGTACGATGGTTTTCCCTGGCATGTCACCCATCCAAGTACTAACCATGTTCGATACTGCTTGACTGTAATTTCAGTTCAGCAGCTCATAATACTTTGTATATTATCTGATGATATGTCATATGTCATTGATTTTATAATTATTTTGATTGTTTTTGATACTAATTAACACAAACAAGTATCAGAAATACTTATGTATATTTTTCATGTTTATTGTTTATTATTTATTGCTTTTCTTTAATAAACTATTTTGTATCTACTATTATTATCTGCACTGTACTCCTGTCCAAAGGTGAAAATATTTAAGTCGGATGAATGAACTCAACATTACAAATTACTACTTCAGTCATAAAACTCAGTTAACCAATTTGTAAAAGTATTTCATACTGCGATTATAAATTCATTTTCCTTATAACGACTAGCATCAATCACAACTTTATGTTTTGCCTAAATTAATATTAATAGACTTTATATCAGCAAGAGCCAAGTCTTTGTTACAATAATTGGTAGAATAATTATAGTTTTTCTGTCAGTTCAATGTGACAGAATACAAAATGGTTACAAAAGTTCTAAAAGTCAAAGCAAAAAGCCAAAAGTTCCTAGAACTATTAATTGGCCACCCACCTAAAATGTTATTTTAAATTTCAAGATATTTACGTTTCGGGGGTGTATAAATTGTTTTAATAAAGCAATGTAGATGTTCGCAATGATAAAAAAACCTGCAAAAATCTTATTATTTGAATGGTTGACATTAACTGTCATTCTTGTCATAAAAACCACTTTTTGTTGGCCATACTGACCTTAAACTGAACTCCTCTATTGCGATAATATTAAAAAATGATCCATATCAGTACCAGAACATTTGAAGGAAATACAAGTTAGACTACATGGAAAGGTAACTCACTTAATCTGAATCGTCTTGATGTTTGTTGTGATTGCGTCATTATAATCGTACCCACTGAATAGAAAAACTACTTTCCACCACTACACTTATTTGATCAATGTTTAATCATCCCACAAGTATTTTTATTCATTCTAATTTAATCTCCTTACACTAAAAACGTTATTATTTTAATTTTACAACTTATCCACATAAGCTGTCGTTTAACCGTGCGTCACAATAATAATCGGAACATGTTTGATCAGCCTATCAAGGTGCCTGAAATTACAGATAAATATTGTATGAATGCATAATAATGCATATAATACTCGTAAACGTTTAGTCAGACATAGCATTTTGTTTATTATAACCATTTCCAGAAAATGGATTGTATTCATTGAAAAATTTTTATCGAAGATTTTAAAATTTTTTGGGAATTGAATACAATGGAAAACAACACAAACTTTATCTGAGATGTGACGATAAGAATCACACAGTAACATGTGGACAGGTTTCATTGAAAACTTCTGTATGCTTCTAGTGGTACATTAATTGATCTTTTTGTTAATTTTTTGTGAAATCTTTTATATATATTTTTTAATTCACTGGCTGTACAAAATGGTTGTCATTCCCAGAATCACATATGCATCTCAGGTATGGTGGCCAAAGATCAGACAATCCTCTGCTATGCTAAAACTAAGCAATGTCCAAAGACTTGCATGCATTGGCATTACAGGGGCAATGAGGACTACTCCTACAGCGGCGCTGGAGACAATGCTAGACCTTCTTCCGCTACATTGTGTCATAATGTGCGAAGCAAGGGCAGCACTAACCCGACTGGAAAAAGCATCAGACCATGACGTGGCACATGGGAGAGGACACACAGAGATAAGGAATGTGGCTTATGACATTATCAAAATGCCAACAGACCACATGACCACCAGATATATCTTTCGCAAGAACTTCGAGATTGTCATCAAAGATCGAAAGGAGCTTGAGGAAGAGAACGCACCACCGCGAATGAACTGATCTGGTATCCAGACGGATCAAAAAATGAACTCGGCACTGGAGCGGGCATATACAGCAAGACGAGCAAATATGAAGGAATCGTCTCGCTAGGAAAATCCGTTTTTGTATTTCAAGCAGAGGTCTATGCAATACTTGTATGTGCAAGGGCAAATAATATGAGAGCCTACAACAACAGGCAGATCAGGATCTACAGTGACAGTCAAGCTGCCCTTAAAGCACTTCAGAGCTATAGGGTGAAATCTCGGCTGGTATGGGAATGCGGCGAAGAACTTAGAAGACTGGCGACTCGGAACAGTGTAACACTGGAGTGGGTCCCAGATCATAAAGGAATCACAGACAATAAAAAAGCTGACAAACTCGCAAGAGTAGGATCGTCAACTCTGATGAACGGACCCGAACTTGCTGTGGGCATCCCCAGATGCTTAACGAGGTCATGGTTAAAAGGGTGGGTGGGTGAAAGAACAACACAATAAACACTGGAAGAATACGACCAGGCAAATACCTGGGAAGAAATTCATAAAAGAACCATCAGAAAAAGTAGCGAAAGAACTGCTCTCAATGAGCAGGAACAAACTACGTACCATAACGGGGCTACTTACGGGACACTTTCTCACAAAGGAGCACGTAAACAAAATAGGGCTGTATAATGGAGACCTCACATGCAGAAGATGCAAAAAGGATACCGAAACAGCTCTGCATATACTAAGCAACTGTGAGTCGCTGGACCACAGAAGGCAGAAACTGTATGGCAGAACCCAAATGACTTCTACAACCAACCAACAAAGAACCTGTATGAGCTAATACAGGGAACGGATTGGCTGAATAGGTTGTAGTCAGAATTATTCCTAAATGTTTTTCTTTTTTTAACTATCCCTAGTTTTATTGAAACAAATCAACTATGAATAATTTTCAAATTTTTTAATATTTAATTTACTACTAAATGAATGCACAACACAAGTGTTAAATCACTTCAGTGCTTTTTTGTTAGTTTGTTAGTCTAAATTATTTGTTAGTTTGTTAGTCTAAATCTTTTTGTTATATTGTAAACTTTTTTTCTTCAACTTATTAATTAATTTTATTTTACATGTATAAACTATTTTGTCATATTGGGTGTTACCCGTTAAAAGTTTAATAGAAGAACACTAGGAGTATCCACAATAAGCCCAGGAGGCTGAGGTGGTACCGGCGAAGGGACGGCTCCTTTGAAAAAAAAAATTGATCGTTTTTTTAGCGTTCCAACTACTTTCAATATTATGTGCGCCCAATCCCATAGAATAAGATGCCCCTCTTCCCAAGCATGTTTGCAGATACATGACTTAAAGAACAACCTACCTTCAATATGCTTTTTCATGTTCATTTATTCGGATATTCAATTGTCTAGATGTTTCACCTAAATAAAATTTGCTGCATTCCCAGGATATCTGATATATGCAGTTTTTTGAAGATTGTTCTCTTCATTTTTTGGTTTAGTTTTTGTTAGAATAGATCCCAACGTATTGTTCGAATATTGAATTAATTACCAATTTTCTTAATTTTTTCTGATAAACCTTCATCATATAGTAAGTTTTCACAAATTATATCAGTTGAACTATTATTTCTATTGTTATTATTAGTATTTGATATTAATAATGAGCCATTCTCTATATTCCTAATTTCCTTGTAGGTGTGAGCCACAATAGACTCAAAACTGACCTAACACTGATTTTGACAGGTAACATTTGCTGTAAAATTATGAATAATTGCAAAAAAATAAAAAAGTAAGCCATTCCGGTTATTGTAGTTTGTTAGGCTT
>CAJUYH010002434.1:22805-40037 GCA_910591685.1 Galerucella tenella
AAAATTAACAAGGTCCGTAGATTACATTGTAAAAAAACTACGAGGTTAATTATATGGAATCATATTTTACAATCGAAGTAAATAACACAACGTGATTCGAATACATAATTATTTTAGTCTTATTTCTCACATGTATTTGTCATTTAATAAAAAAATTTAAACTGCTAAAAAAATCTATTTTTTTAGAAGAAAATTTGTGATTTTCATGTTATGTTATAAAAATTAGGATTACAATAATATAAGAATCAACTTTAAACTTTAAAACAGATTCTGACCATTACTGGAACATTTTTCTAATAAAATTAAATTTAACAGGTCACATTACACGTTCTTTTCACCGAATTCTTAAGGTTGGTTTACACAGATATTGTTATTGTCTCAAATATTCGAATAATGAAATTTCTACATCCAAACTTAATGGGCTCATTTACATATATTTTTTTTGTTTTACCATTAGGAAGAGGCATTTTGAGGCTCTGTGCAAAAAATTAGACGTCAGCGAGACTCCTAAGTCGCCTAAAAAAAATTAAGTATAAACATTAAATAGCGCTCCTCTCCGAATTTCAGGCGCGACCTCATCGCATATGAAATCTCTCGTTGAGAGAGCGGAGAGAGAGCTTTAGTTGATCAACAAAAGTTGACCACGAATTGAATTAATTGTTGTTCACATATTTCAATAAAAACTGAATAACTTTGATGATGTATCTCTTGTATTTGTAAAACCTTTTAGAAATATATCCGCTCTTTTATACCAAAATAATTTTGGTATGTACAATTCATCTGATCCCATTCCACTTTTTATAGATTTACACATCAATGAATGTTCTTTTTTATACATGGTTCTAATAATCTTGATTTTGTTTTTCAAATCAGCAATGGTGAGACCAGGAATTTCCATTTCCTTCACAATACAACCCAAAGCATTTTCTCGTGCATCTCTATTTCTATATTTATCCGTTCGGTGGTTCCAGAGATAATCATACTTATGATATGATTCCAAAAATTTCATCATAACATTTTCAGACCACTTGAGGATCATTCTTCTGGTATTTTTATACTTTCAGTAGAATTTTATTTCACAAAAAAAGACAAACACACACACCACGACCAGTTGCAAAAGTACTACACATTCAACAAATGTTGACTGTCTAGTTCACACATTTCAAGACAAGTTTCAACTTGAACGATAAAGGATAAAAGTTTGACTGGGTCAAACTTTTGTTGATCGATTATAAAGTTCCTCAACTTTATTGAAAGATAGGTTCTCATTACAGTTTTTATTCAACTTTTGTTGATCAACTAAACTTGACCAGTGAGAACGCGCCTTTAGATGACTACTTCGCTAGTAACAGTAGGTATTTTGCTAGCTTATATGCTTATTATTTATTATACCGACATTTTAGCAAACTCTAAACAGTGTTATGTTTGTGAAATAAGAACGTTTAGAAATAATTTAAACTTTTCGACACAATGGACCAGAACCAGAGTAAAAAAAGCTATAAATATTGTGCGGTTCCAGAATGTCAAAATACTACGATTAAAACATCTCACAAAACATTTATTTCTATTAATAAGGATGCAAAAAAACGGAAGCAATGGCATAAAAGCATAAAAGACTCAAAGCATTCACTGATAAGTCAACATACTTTGTTTGTGTATTTTTAGGATTTCATTTTTCTTCAATAAGAATTGTTATAAATTACATTATAAAATACGTTGTGAATCCATATTGAGAGGGTTATTGAAAACCACACGCATGTATAAATCTAAATTTATTCAAATACGTGGATGATATTGTTCTTATAGCTTGTGGTTTTATTAATGTTCAAAATTATTCAATAAAATAATGGGTCAGCTCTTCACAAATTAAATTTTATTGAATAGGTACTGCTTTTTTCCAAAAAACAGGTAATCTTTCTCAGTAGATCATCAACAAAACTGGCGTATATTATGTTATAAAAGAAATTATTTTATTTGATTCAAAGTCCGGATCAGCTCTAACAAATATCGATTTTTTTACCAGTAAGGTGCATGTGCATTTGGATCTGATGTAAACATTTGGAACTATTATTACCTGTTCCATCAAAATAACTTTTTCTTGTTCTTTTCAACATTGGTGATTTAATTTCCACTACACATTAATCATAAATAGCATTTGGAGAAGCTCCTTTAATTGGACAGTCTGCAGTTAAAAAATTGCAATTTCTTACTGAGTAACCTATAGCGTTATCTCCGTAACTTTGTCCACCAGACCAGGAATAAAATAAAACATCTGGAATCACCATGTATATCATTTGAGAGAGCATGTATTTATGAAAATATTGACATTTTTAATCATTCTGGTCGGAAAACAGCCAAAAACGATGTGTCACATAGTATAAAATTATAATTTAATAAACTCGTGTTTTTAAAAAACTTTATAATCATTAGCAAGTCCATTTCTTTAAGATTTAATGAGTCTGCTTTTTTAAAATTAGGTCCACGCATTTTATTTTATCCACACAAAATTTTGCGAGTGATTCAAAATAAATAAATTCTACACGAGGCACGTTACAGTCAGAAGCGTAATGTTAGTGCACATTAACTTTCATATGTGGTGACGTCACAGTCATAGTCTTCGCCCCGCTACGGTATGATTGTTTAATTGCTTTTATTAGGAGAACGAAATATTTTATTGACATGAAATTTTCAGAATCATATTTTTATCCTTAGTACTTTGTTATACGACAGTTAAAAATGATTTAAAAATTTTAGTAAACGAGCCCATTGAAAATACTTGAATTTGGAAATAACCGTACCAACTCGCGTAGTTCTGTTTTCCAATCAAATCCGAACAATTTAAGTATTCCTCTTTAAAAAGGGACACATTATTTTGTCGCCCATTATTCGAGCCCAGCCCGTACATTCTGTTTTCGTGGATATTGGGTGGGGGATTCACGTATCCAACGAGGTAAGGCAATAGTTAATTGTGTTTGTTTTGATTTAATATTGGCTTCTGAAAGAAATATTATTCAACAATGAGAAAGTTTTAAGAAAATTGTAAACTGTAGTTTTTATTATTTACTTTTAAAACTTATTATTAGTTCTACTACATATTGGATCTCATATTTCTAAAGACTACACGTGTATCAACGTTTTGTTGTAACTGAAAACCATAAAAAGCAAAAGATGTGCACTATTTTCATTATGAATAAATTAGTTAAAACTAGCAGTAAGTAGCCGTTAATAAAATCGTACACCTCCTCGGTACCACGTGTCCCTTAACACGTCGTTTATTCAATATTTTACGTAGAATCACAGTAATTTTTTTCAATTATTCACGTAAATAAGATGACAATGTAAAAAATGATGTCGGTAAAGGTGATGTACCTACTCGGAATACTGGATTTTTTCTTTAATTTACTAGCTCCTTTTCCCATTGCTTGACCACCTTAAGTTTGCCATCACTAGTAATATGATTTTTTTAATTCCAATTTTTTTAAATTCCATTCACGCAATCATAATCTGAAAATGAAAATAGTTAATTAGTACATTTTTTACTTGTAGGGACAAAGCAGTGTTTCCAAATTTATAAGTAGGTAAGATAACATTATTTTTTTTATTGATGAACCATTTTACCTATTTAAAGCACGCCTCAGCGTGTTTAAATCGAACTTTAAAAAACGCGCGTGTTTTAAAGTTACCGTGGCAACATCAACAACTCGAGAAACGAAGTCTAAATCTATGGTCTAAATCATGTCTAAATGACAATTTTTTTATTATTGATCTGACAGGAGTAGTTTGTAACGTCAAAACTTTTATTCGAACAATATTTAACAATGGTATTGTTTAAAATATTAATATTTCGATTTTTAAAATGGTATTTAAATTAATACTATTGACATTCACAGAACTCAATAAGGTTGAACTTCCATAAAAATACAAGTTATTTTATGTTTTTTCTCATTTCCATGACAACGCAAGGTATACATCACATCACGAATTCAACCATTTGACATTTAGTTCTTATTTCCATCTATGATTTCCATTTCTTGTTGATGTAGTAGTTATAGACCATTATTTATAATTTCAAAGTGCACCAATAAAAAGTATTCGTGGATAACTGGTCTTTAAAACACTTGCTCTATTTCGAGCACTCCGGCTTCGCCGTCGTGCTCGAAAAATCACGCGTGTTTTAAAGACATTAATATCCACTTATACTTTAATATACTATTTCATGAAATTAGGTGCTGATAACAAAATTTAATCCTCACTATTAATCAATAACAAAATAGTGAAGTGAATTATTAATTATCTTCTGTATGTTTGTGGTGGGATATTTATTATTCTTTTAGTTATTTTCAGTTTAAAGTTTGTATCAAAGTTTTGTGAGAAGTCACAACTGGTTTGGGTTTACCCTTGAATGCTGCATACCTCAGAAACCGTTCACTAAGAAGCAACATCTACTTCTCGGGCTATATGCCCCGACAGACACATTACACTTCCAAGTTAAACGTTTGGAAGGTGAAAATACAAAATAACAAGAAAAGGGACAGACCAAGGGACAAAGTTTAAGGATGAATGAAAGAGATATAAGCTGGAAGCAAGCAGCGGAATTGGCACAAAACAGAAGAGAATGGAAGAAATTCGCATATAAATAATTGCAATTTAATCTGACGTTTAGGAGTGAATGAAAATTGTGTTTGAAGATACCGCTACTCACATAAATACAAGAGAAGCTAATAAAATTGTGATAAAAAAGGAAGCACAACCAAGTAAGGAAAGTAATAAAAATATCGAACATTCCAACCTATTGTCTATACATATTTTTTAATGGTATACAGCTTCAACCCTAGTAATTATTTTTAATTTGTTGAAATAATAAGAATTTTATTGTATTGTAAGTTCACATAGCGATCAAGGTTGAAAACAACGTCGTGAACAATCATTTTTATTACTTTGCAAACGATTGTTTCCAATCAAAAATTATAATCCAGTCAGTTATCTCATTTGCAATTCGATTTATTTTGTACTATTTATAGTTTATGATGGCACATACCAACAATGATGCAAAAAACAACTTTAAATTTAAAAAAGTATAATAATCGGTTTGAGAGTGCCAAGTGTCAAGTCTAGATCGGTGCCCACCTTGGTGGCACATTGGTCATTTTGTCACACCATCATATTGACACTTTCAGAATGCAGTTATTCAGCACCCCAAATTACTAAATATGAAAAATATAGAAAAGTGTACCGAACTAAGTAACTTGGCTTTCGAAAAGTGTAGCGAAAACCAAAACACAAATGTAAAAAAGTGTACAGAAAGCGACGAAGACCAGGACGTTCATCCCAAACATCCCACAGAGTATATAAACCGACCACAAAATCTATCACCATTACCTGTAAAAAGTGTACAGAAAGCATTAATACATTATTTCCCAGTGAATTTAACAGCGTGTATAGTCAACACTGATGGATTCTACTCAGTTAGACTTTCGACAATACACTTTTTCTCCGGAAGGGACAGAGAACGTGCAGTCATAAATAGGCTGGTCTCTGGCACAGCTGGAGCCAGGAAATCGAGAGAAAGGAACGAGAACAAATATCCTCCCTTGGATTTACGCCATCCCCAAAAACAAGATCGTGGAAATATAAGAAGATAACCGTAAACGGAATAAAGATAATAGGTAAGGTCAAATATTACAGAATAAAATATAAGATGTTCCACTCTAGGGCGGTTTGATTCAAGTTGCTGTCCCAAACGGACGCCGCTCTCATAAATTATGTTTACGATTCGCTTTTGTTGTCAATAACGAGATCGGTAGATACCAGAACAGTTCGAAGAGCTTATTTTATTTTAAGCTATACAGGGGTAATTAGAGAAATTTATATTTAAATTAATAGGATTCTTTATCACTGGCATAATATTTGAAATGGAATTGATTACATGGATGATGAAAAGAAAATTTAGTAAATTCGTTCAAAAGGAACTGACCAATTCCCCTTTGGTTAGCTATAGAATTGAATTTTTCGATAAATATATTTTCCATCGCAATAACGTTCTCAACAATGTCCCTTGATGGTACACATAAGCCACTAAATTAATCTTTCTTTGTCGTGTAAGCTTTTAGTTTACAGAAAAAAGTTTCTCTGTTTATTAAATTATCAGCTGAATGGGCAAACTTTAAGCATGTTTCACATGAATGTTGTATTAGACATTTTTTTAACAAATACCCCAACATACACTGAAGCATTTCCTTCTGGGCTTGATAGATTTTGGTAATCTGTTGTAAACACTTTTAAAGGCACATTTTTAGTTTCTGTAGGAAAAGTGAACTGTTTTAGGCATTCTTTTGTTAGTTCAGAACCAATAGTCAAAATAACTTCGTTTACGTCATCCATACAGTTTGTGCCTTCAAAATGATCAAAATTTTTTAGAGAAAATAGCTTTTCAAACGCGCTACAAAATTGTACGGGGGCTGGATTTTTTGGCATTACCACAGCAACTTCGTATTTGGCCAAAAAAGTTTTCGAGGCAATCCTGATTGAGGTTTCGTGTAAGTAAAAATTTATATCCTCGCCATTTTAGAGTTTCCCATAATGACAGAATCGAAAGGCTGTGTATAAAATATCTTCCCACTCCCGCGCTCCAAACGTTGGCCAGTAACGTAATTTCAGTAATGCGAACAAGCCCAATTTTATGCTTTATATTTTTCTCATTAGTCTGTTAATTTTTTGTGCTTTCTTGCTTAATGTACTTGTTTATATAATATCCTCATTATAAAAATAAATCCGTAATTTTGTATTAGCAAATATTACAATATATTTGGTGTTTGAGCTTTGATATTAAAGAGAAAAATATGAATATGATTTTTTGCTCATTTCAACAATTAATTAATAAATTTATAAAATCTATACAACATAAATAGTGTAAAACACGAGCAACCAATTATAAACACCGTTCTAAAATAACAGCGCTCGACGAGCGACGTCCCGTATAATATGCCAAATTAATTAAATGCAAGTAAGGACATAGCGACGTACTGTACCATCCAAGTCACCAGACAGTCACCAGCGGCATCGGTGCTTTACGCGATAAATTCGAACGAGTGAAACATCTTCTTATATTAAGAGGTGATGGAGAAGGTGATGGAGTTGAAGAATTCCGTGGACGAAATACCCATCAATACCTACAACCCATTAATACGCAAATATAATATATACTGATGACATCGAGCCTGGAGAATGGAGAAATTTTTTTTAATTGAAAGACCCAATTGAGCCCCTATCACTAGGTGTTCGTCGCCCTTCATTTACAGTTTTTTTGGAATGGTACCAATTTATTTAGTTTATTTTCAGGTTTATTGCTCTGTTTATTCCTTCGGCCGGATACGAAATGCCTCCCGAAAAAGGGTTTCTTACCTGTCGCTAAAAGGGTCACATACGAATTGCCTCCTAAGCTCTAAATAAATTACCAGCTTCTAATCTTTGTACGAAGGTGAGACGTTGCCAAACTTTCGTCCTTTTATAGAATTTCGTTAATAACTCAATATTAACCATTATTTTTTGGTTTTAATATTTTGATTATTTTGATCAAAAACATAAAGACATGATAAGTATTTTATACATTTATTAAAACAAATCATCAGCAGAAACTTACAAAATTACATAATATTATCATCGCAGAAAATTTAAAAACACCAATTTTTAAGAAAATTACGACTCAAACAATAAAATTCAGTCTGCAGACTGAACTATTCAATTTTATATACAAATCATCAGAAGAAATTTACAAACTTACAAATTATTTTTCCTAAATTTGTATGACACTAGTTTCACAAATTCTAATTTATTTATTGTACCTTCTCTTAATTGTAATATTTTTTCATTTACAAAATTGATTTTTGCTGTACTTTCCTCAACAATTCTTTTTGGTACCGAGACAGAATTTATTTTAATATAGGTATTTATTTGAAATTGTAAAATAATCTCAATAAAATTATTTATATTTGGATGAGGGCAGTAGAAAGACGAGTTATACTTGGAATGGAAACTTTCACATGGGTTTGTGGTTCTTTCTAAAGATGAAGAGTGCTCAGCCCAGAGATGTGGCGGAAATTTCGAATTTTCCGATATATAATTATCCACAAGATAATCACAAAACTGAGTGACCCTTTCATCGACTGGTTTAATTTCGGACAAATCTATTGCAAAAAAATCGCCAACTTCTTCAGGATCTAAGAATGATAGGCCAAAAATATATGACAGAAAATGGGTAATTTCACTTGAGTCAGCACCTTTTTTCTGGTATTCTGGAGCTAAGCCCAGTGCTTGAAGCTTTCTATACCAAGCCTGACCCAAATGAAAACGACATCCACGAAGATCTGCTTCAGGGAATGCCTTACGGATACCATTATGTATAGAAATTTCAAAGTCTGAAGTTATTACTTTAGGGGATACAGGGCAATTGAGTTTAATACATTCTTCTATGATATATTTAAACACGAGATAATAAGAAGATGACTTTTTATCTTCAAGTAAACAGAAGACGAGAGGAATATAATGTCCATTTTTTAAGCCATGTATAGTGAACAATTGGGTGAAAAAGCGAGGACAGTACTCAAAAGTTCCGTCGACATACCAATTGGAAACAGTCGAAAGAAAAGAAAGATTTGAAGAACAGGATAATATAACAATGTGATTATCTTTGTCATTTTTAATTATAAAATTTTCGTTCCTATTTGTAATAATCGAAGTTGAATCGATAGCAATATGAAATTCAGATATACTTTTAGGAAGTTTAATTAAAGAATTAGTTGTTCTAGCGTAATATAAATTCTGTCTCACCCTATAGATATCGTTGGTAGTAAATGTCTCTATATTCGTCTTCTTAAGTTCTTTACATATGAGCTTCATTGGTTTTTCGTTGATATCTTCCACGGCTGCTCTTTTTATCGAATTGCTTACGGCTTTCCTATTGGACACTTCGGCAGACAACTTCTCGTGATTGTGATCTAATATCGACTCAATTATCGAATTGTCACATCCCTGCGTTTTCACAAATGCTTTGCAGGTTTTCTTAGTACATGTCCATCGCTTTACCGTATCTTTGGCCAACATTTTTTGAAAACCGAATGTGAAACCATCAATTGATATTAAAGGTTTGCCCTTTTGACTCGAACACATCGTTGATTCCATTATTTCGAATATTATAACTTAATCCACTTAAACACAATTTGAACTTAAAATTGACAAACTGATACAAGCTTTAAATCGACAAAACTGAGACAAGAACTAATAAACTTGAAGTATTTATACAAAAATTAAGTGATCACATAATTATAGAAAGAATATTTATTATAAACAACTAATTACCAGATTTAGTAGGTGCAAACTACCCTATTCATGGAATAGATTAGAGATTAGAATCGTGTTAGATCAAAACAATTAGAATACTTAGTGTAGGTACATCGGCTTTATTTTTAATGGTAAACAATTTTATTTTCTAAACAAAAATGTACACTGATTAAGTAATCACATCATTATAGAAAGGATATTTATTATAAACAACTAAGTGTACTTCGGCTTTGTTTTTAATTGTAAACAATTTTATTTTCTAAACAAAAATGTCGTACTCTGAAATATTTTGTTAACAGATTTTATGTACAGTGCATAAGAATTAGAAAAATAAAAATAGATATATATTTACCTATTCAAATTATAATTTGGCAACATTGTGTCATTATACAAAGATTAAGCACACAAAATATTACCATAAATGATTAAGGACCCGGAGGCATTTCGATTGTACCCGGGAGGCATTTCATCTATGAAAATAGGTACCTGAAAAAACGGGAGGCATTTCGATAACACCGATTCCTTCTACATTGAATTTTTTTTTATGTTTTAAGGGAGGTTGTTGGCTGTTAATTTATAAAAAAAACTACTACAATAAGCTCATTCATTTTGTGCTCCACATTTTACATTCCACAAAGTGAAAAATAAAAAAAAGAATGTTTATTATCATCTTTCATAATGTGTTGCTAAAACAAAAGCCCGGTGTGCATTGTGCAGACGTATACACATTCTGCATTTTTAAAATGGCTGCTTTCAGTTTATTTATAATAAAAAACACCATGTCTGCAGTGGGTGGTCATTCTATAGTCAGTTATAAGTTCATATTGATAATGTTAATGTTTAGATAAGAACGTACATGTTCGTGTCGGTAGGCTGTCTGCAAAAAATACAGGGTGTTTACTAATAAATGAACGAAATCTATGGTTTTATTAAAATAATAAAACTTAACAAAATTCCTACTTGATAGAAATGGAATGTGACATTTCTTTCAATGTATGACCCTTAAATGGTTATTGCTTCTTAATCCCTAAGGTGGGCATTCAATTTTTAGCCGCCAATAATTTAATTTTTTTTCTATAATACGTTTTAAACGAAATATATGACTATGACTTTTGTTTCTCACATCAAGAGTATTTTCTGTAATTTATTGATAATTTTGTAGTTCTGTGTCATTTGATTTTTCAATGACACATCAGTCATTGTCTATCATTTTGTGAATTTAATTAAGATACTGTAAAATTATAATTATGTTTTTTATCCTGTGAGCGTAGAAAAAGTATAGTAAGCACCTAGTGTAAAAAAACATCTTAAGTCACTCATTTCACAAGAACACTCATGACCAAAGAAACGTTTTTTACACTTGGTACTTAATATACTATTATAACACATTTGTAAAGTTCAATTTAAATATGTTAATAAATTATCACTATTCAGCTAATTCATAATACTCTATGACGAAATAGATATAAGGACGTATCAATAAAATTGCGTTAATAAAATATAATTTCGATCGCCTGCAAAATGATGTTATTTAACCTTACTTGACATTGTGTTATTGAATTTTACATACATATGTTCGACTATTTATATAGAATTACGTTTTAAAATACACAGCATCACGTTCTGTAACTATAATGCTATAAAACCAAAATTAAATATTTTATTTACTGTATAGAGTTAATAAAAAGTATACGATGTTTGAATCTAAATCCCAAACAAATTAGAGTCAAATTATCGCGAATATTGGAAATAGTTAGTCGAAAATATTGATTATACAATAATTATCTGACACACAACTGTTTTTTATTTTGAATTTACTGTGTGGACTCTTACTTCGTGGTATCTACCCACTCATATTACTTTTTTAAATGAAACTAGAGACTTTTCTAGAGACTTCCACTTTAAGGAAAAAATATTTATGAAAATTCTAAATTATTTTGATGAATTATTTTAAAATATCAATGAAAAAACTTATAAAATGATAAGAGATGATGAATTTTCAATTTCTGGGACTCCTGCAGAGCTGGTTGAGCCAGAAAAATCAAAGAAAAGTTCGAATTATGCATATATACAAATATCATTTCCTTACAGTAAGGAAATCTTGACTTTTTCATTTTGTCTGAGATGTCAAAATTTCCTAGCGATTTACGAAAGACATATTTTATGTAATTAGAAAATACAACAAACACAAAATCGAAAAATTAATTACTGTTTCGAAGACTAAACGTGTGTCAGTTTACAGTTTTAAGTTTCAACTAAAAAGTGCCATTAATGTCGGTATTTTGGAACAACATTCTTCGTTTTCTTTTATTTGTTCTTCTATAAATATAAATGTCAAAGTCAACACACATGATTAACGAGTCTAAAGAAAAGTAAATGAGCTCCCAATCATTCCACCAAGTGACCATTGTCGATAATATTATCAATAATTTGTATCATTTGAAAAATTACTAAATTATTAAAATTTTCCAATTTTATAAGACGCTTCTAGGTCTATGTAAAAATATATAACACGTCCCAAAGTAAACCAATTTGTATTATAAAATTGCTTGATTGTCCAAAATCACAGAACTTTCACTTTAGGTCATTATCTTTCTTAATTAAATTAGATTTTTCTTAAAACAAATACAGTTTTCTTCCACTTTAATTAAGTAAAACTCAGCAAATTACAATGAGCTCTTGTTGCATCATTAAAGAGAAATGTGAAGTAAATAGTACATTGTTTACCGGGTAGGAAAAGCTTAACATTCCTGGACGACTGTGAAGATTGCTAAGTCGAGGCGCAAGCCGAGACTTAGCAACACAGAGTCCAGGAATGTGGCTTTTCCTACGAGGTAAACATACTATTTTTCCGCAAATCGTTTAAAATTCGACAGATATTGATTGATTTAAAAAAAACGCGATAATTTTATTCCCAAATAAATGGTGCTTTGAAATTCCTAATAAAATTACTTGGGTTACTATGGAAACGTATTGAGGTTGAATTGTCAAACTTGACGCTTATAAATTTTATTGCTGGTGTTCTCGAAAGTAAAATGATAAGTGATGATGAAATTTCCATTCCTGGGACTCCTCCAGAGCTGGTTGAGGCAGTGAATACTGCTTCATTAGAATTATTGCCAAAGAAATCAAGAGAAAAGTACGAAAATGCATACAGACGTTTTATGGATTATCGCATGAGTAAAAATACGAGTTCTTTCTCAGAAAATGTTGTAATGGCATACTTCCTAGACCTTTGTTTAAAGATGAAATCTTCAACATTATGGGCCAATTATTCAATGCTGAAGTCAACCCTTGCACTTAAACACAATGTAGATATATCTACATACTCAAAACTTCGTTCTTTATTGAAACGGCAAGCTCAAGGTTATAGGGCAAAGAAATCTAAGATTTTAACGAAGGAAGAAATTGAAAAATTTATCCAGGAAGCTCCAGATAAAGAAAATTTAATGACTAAGGTAATTTACAAGGTTTTAATTTCTATTTAGATTATAGCTTTATTTATTTTTTAGGTGGCTGTAATATTTGGTATTTCTGGGGCCTGTAGAATGGATGAGTTAGTCCGAATGACTGTACACGATATAGAAGACTTAGAATCTAAGCTTTTAATCAGCATACCTGATTCGAAAACCATCAAACCAAGATCATTTGTAATTAATCAGATCTACTTGAATGTTTATCGAAAGTATGTTTCGTTAAGACCAGAAAATATGAACAGTGACCGATTTTTCTTTAAATATCAAAGCGGAAAGGGTTGTAGACAAGTGGTAGGAATTCATCAATTTAGAAAAATGCCCAAAATAGTTGCTACTTATTTGAACTTGGTAAATCCGACAGAATATACTGGTCACTGCTTTCGTCGGTCTTCTGCAACAATATTGGTTGACTCTGGTGCCGACATAACTAGTTTAAAGAGGCATGGCGGATGGAAGTCATCAAACGTTGCTGAATAATTATACTAACTGTCAAATTACTGTAAATATAACAAATTGATCTTAAAAATGTATTCAGCAATGACTTGATGTTTTCAAAATATAAATTAATTCCTTATAAGCAATGTGTTTTCAATCATTTATGTAGAACACTAACAACTGTACGGAGATATCATTTCCTTACAGTCCTGACTTTTTCTTCAAGAAATTTTGACAGGATTGCGATTTGCGGAAAAAATTATTATTTAGAAGTGTATTATTTTGTGTTTTAAAAAATCTGATTTTAAAATAAAGGACATTGGCTCTCAATAAAAAGTATATTATTTGACTATTCCTCAATATGCTGAGAAAGTTTTAACCCTAAGGGCGAGTTGTATCAAACACCTCTAAGCTCGGTTTAATGATGACTGATGTGATTGTTGATAATAAATACATCAATCAGCCACAGTCTATACATCAGTTAAATCATTAAGCTGAGTTTAAATGTTTGATACAACTCGCCCTAACAGTCCGAATCGGATGAAACTTCGATTATAATTTTCGGTAGATCACAGTATTATTAATTTAATGAAATTTATCTTTTGGAACACACTGTAGATTGGTGGAAAACCACATTCAAAAGCAAAATTACTTCGACAGACTCAATGTTTATTTAAACATCCTATTTTTGAAATATGATAGTATGTCATGTGTTTCCAATGGAATTACATAGGGATACTCGTTCATGTCATGTGTCTAATAATAGTCAGACCCCAATATTTTCTGTTCCTGTTCATTATACATTAACGGATACTAAAAAAATACGTCGGTACAAGAAATTTGAATGAAAATTCTTCGTTACACTTCCATTTAAAAAATTGCGAGCTGTTACTGTTACTAGAAGGCGGTTGAAAGTAGGCATCACAATTTCACATTTAAGAATGTCAATTTTTATTTTAAGTTTGACGACGAATTCCCAAATATGTTTTATTTTAACTAGGTATACATATATTATGATAAATGCATTTTTTATATTCTAGCTTTGTTGTGACCTACAAAATGTAAAGTCGAATATCAATTTTACAATATAGCGCCGTTTTTGGCAACAAGCTCGCGCATACGACTGCAACTTCAAGTGGGTTATTCTTACGGGAAACGTATTCTAGTACGGTAGAAAGAGAGAGAGAGAGCCGGTGACGACAAAACGATGTACTTGACTTTATATTGTGTGGAGTTTCGTAATTTATTTACAATAAATAAAGACTTTGTTAGATATATTTCTCTATCAACATGCAAAATAACTTCAATTTTCACTCAAGTTATTTGTTTCAAGGTAACTTAAAAATTTTGCCAATTCCATTTTCAATTTAGAATTTGTTATATTTGCAGAATTTGTTGTTATGCTAATGAATTTTTTAACACTTTAAAAAAAGTTACGATACGTCCTTGTTTATCAAGACTGTATTTTGTTGTTTTAAATTTTATAAATAAACATTAAGGTTACCTAACGTAACGAAATTAATCGACAAAAATGTCTGCCTGTCCTTATTGTTTATAGACCAAAGTTTATGTCTGAAAGTTTATATCAAGGTTGATTTACACAATTTAATAATATTTTCTATATGTACCATTAATATATCGATTTTTCTTCGCTTTATGTACGAACATGAAAAAACAAGTCTTTTATAACGTGTCAATTAACCACAGTTGCTACCGGTAGTACTAAAGTTCCGGTTTTATACAATTTAAATATTTAATAAAGCTAAATTAATAGCTTTGGATAGCTGAGAAACTGGATGTGTACAATTACACGTATTTTATAACGAAAATAAGAATACAAATAGTTATTTATATTATAAGGGATATAAGTAACATTTACTAGTCGATAACGGTTTTGCTGGCAATAAAAATATAATAAAGACTAGAGTTTATTCTTGAATTGGTTATTGCATGAGATTATAGACATCTTTCAGAATTTTAAGGACACTTCCAGTTAAAATTAATGATTATTTAGACAATTTGAAGATTCTATTTGAGGATTTGGTACCGCGTAAATGTTGTTGTTTTGACATTAAAGTACTAGTACGTCAATATAGTGTGGAAACAGTCCATTATCTTACCAGTGAACTAATTTTAGACGTAAGGCTCGAGCTGGCCAACTTTTATATTTATTACAGTGTCCACTTTATTCGATCAACTGTGATTTGAAATTTAAGCAATTTCCTTTTTGGGGATGGTGGTCTTAAGCTTCTATTGTCCATTGGGATTCTGATTCCCAATAATTTCTTTTTTCTACTAACGTGCGGAAAGTGAATCTTTTCCGCACTAAAAAGCGTGCGGAAAGAGTCACTTTTCCGCACTAGTGCGGAAAGTAAATTTATTGACATTTGAGGAATATACTGACATTTGAATATTCAAAATATGTATTTTGTATATCCAAGTTTACCAAATGACTGAAAAATTAAGAAATTTATTAGAATTCTGCTATAATTTTCAATAAAGAGGAACGCGTACGCTTCAATAATTTTTTAATGGCTGGTATAAGCCTCATCAAATGATTGTCAAATAATAATAAATATCTGACATTTCTCATCTGTCACTTTGAATCAACATAGCAACAAATAAAAAAATAATCGTCAGTCAATACTCTACGTTATCAAAACCAATTTTACCGTCGCAGCTTTTTCTAAGAGATAATTTATCCATACAAGAAAAAATAGTGTACCTAACACGTGCGTAAAGTGACTTTTCCGCACGCGATTGCTGGCCGAACTCCGCTAAAGCGTCGTTCGGCCATCTGCAATAGCGTGCGGAAAAGTATCACTTTCCGCACTAGTTAGGTAAACTACTATTTTCCACTACTAGTTGGAAGTTGACAACTATTGCTACCTCTAGCCAACTGAGAAGTTGAATTTCTCTATTAGTGATTAAAATTTTTTCTATTATTAACATAGGACAATTAATAATGGACATATTCAAATATTTTGAAAATTCAGGGATAGTAGTTCAACAAAAACGTGTGCAACATAATTTTGTATACCCAGGAGATTGTCTTTAACATTATTTGCTGCTTGAAATTACCTATCAAGATAAAATTAGTTGAATGAAAATGTCATTAGTTTAAAATTCGCGCTCAACCAAAAATGACTGAGTACGTTCATAATATATCGAAAACTGACAGTGTACTTGTCAGTCAGACGACGGGGTAAGCGCTTCTCGTGGTGCGTTTGTGAATTATTTTTAATTTTTGTCTTAAATTTGACTAGTAGTGGAAAAAATTGTATATACCTACACCATGGTGGTGAAGACATTTATAAGCCTCGCATCTTATTCTGCTCACGAAATAATTTTAGTACTCTGTCAATAATAATAGTCTTCACTATCTTGGTGTATAATATACTATTATTCACATTCTTGAGGTGGTGCAGGTTTTCTGGACAAGCCAGTAGGTGAAAGTTCGAGTGGAACTACTAGAAAAGGTAAAGTGTGACAGGAAAATCCAAATGTTTTCCAATTCAATTGTATTTTTCATCAGACGATACCGTTATGTTAGGACCACGTGACATTCACTTAAAAAAAATTAATCGTGGCTACAGGATCACGTTTCGACGTAACAATGTCATTTATAAGCCAAATGTTATCGACACCTCACGACTAGCAACTAGTTATTTTTTTTAGCAAACTGCAAATCATTGAACTCTTAACACTTGACCTTTCTTTGTTATAAAGTGCTAACTTGAATAATTTTCTAATATCATTTGAGAAGCAAATTTAGTATTTTTTAAATTCAAGTGGGAAAACATCTTCAGCAGCACGTACTTTTTGAAGATAGGATCAGTACAATGTACTATTAACGCTTGCATCTCAAGCACGTGAGCGAAATGCTGGAAATTGTTTATTAGCAAGATAATGTCACATACAGGATGTTAGTAAATGCATGTAATGGTTTATCTGATGATGACAAAACGAACAAAAACGAAGAATT
>CAJUYH010002435.1:0-17943 GCA_910591685.1 Galerucella tenella
TAAAATGCGTGCGGGAAAGTGGGTTAAAACGCACGGTCGTAGAAAAAATATATTATATAATAAGGTGGCATTGAAACAATTTTCCGAAGGATGGAAACTGTTATTTAGAAGGTCTGTTCCATAGATAAAATTTACGGATAATTAATTCTTCCTAATTACTAAATACGGCACCTTTCATTATTTTGTAAATTTTAGGAATCTTGAATTTACAAGAAAATATATATATTAAATACTGTAACTTTGATAAAACTGGAGTAATTTTAATGGGGTTTGCGTAGAAATGTTGGCTAAACTTCTAAGATCAAAAATGTATAATTACAAAATCAATTAACTTACATACATTTTTGGATTCAATGATTTTTTGTATTATAAGAGAAAATATCAATTTTTAAAGATTCGGATAGGAATCTTCTTTATTTTTTCAAAATAAAATTTGATATTCATGTAATATAAAGATTAATATTCAACGAACAAAATGTATATAGTGAAAATGTATAAAAGATGATTAATATATTATTTTTTTTACCTTTTTCCAATAAAAATAAGTAAAAATTAATTTATCACTTTTTATTCATTATTTACAACCTTAACTCTCACCAAAGATTGAAAAAAAATTCTGATTGAATATTTATATTTTTCTCTCATACTCATACTTAGTTTACCGAATTTTTTACGGACAAACCATTGATCGGACGAAAAAAACGCATGAGACCTTTTTTTATTGCAAAACACTTCTCCTACACGGTGGTATTTTTTATTCTTCTTCACCTTCCTCCCAACGCGAAATATTGGAAAATTACGAAAAAAAAGTTTTTAGATTTTTTTTTCTAATTTGGGAAGTCGATAGACTTTTAAACTTTTTTTTATATTAATCTACATACTTTCTTTAGAGTACTTATGAAAAAAAATCAGCCGTACTGCTAATTACTTGTACTTTTGGTCCAAAATGACCCATACCGACTGGCCTATCAGCGGAAAATTTTAATTTGATACGTATTCTCATAGAATAAGGTATTCCTATACATTCCAACAGAAACTCAATATCAGATGCATCAGCTACAGTTGCATGACTTTTCGCAATTTCGTTCTGCCTGACAAATTCGACTACATTTTTTCAATCTTCAAACATTCACAGTTTCTTACTTGTTGTAAATACTAGAATAAATTAAAAGATTATAAAAAAATTCGTTTAACTTCACGTGATATTGCAAATTTGCAAAGTTTAAGATAATGAAACAAAGAGGATGTAGATAATAAAGGTCAACGCACCATATTTTTTTGGATACCATTTCATGAACTTAACTAATGTCAAATTTCCAAATACGGCTATTATATTTTAAAACAGATAATTAATCCATTTTATTCGGTGATTCCGATTAAATACCACATGTTGAATGAATGATGTATATATTTAGATATTATAGTAAATATTAACGGTAGGTATTTAAAACTCCTTTTTAAAATAATTAGTTGCAAACGAAAAATATTCTGTTAATTATACAAAAACTTTATTGCCACACATAGAGACAGTAGCACTGCTGCCATCTAGTAGTCGGTAGCTCCGTTAAAACTATAAAGAGTTTTTCTAAGAGTTCTCAACTTAAGTACAGTGACTTTATTCATTAACCGAGATAGCTGATGTGGAGATTTATACTTTTTTTAAATAGCTATAAAAAACATTTTAGGAACAATGTTCCTCTCATTAAACAGGGTTATTTTTCTTCTATGGGACAATTGGTATTGTGACAAAAATCTGAAATCTATTGGGTTAAATATTATAATATAATTATATTGTTATTTTTATCATGTTTACATAAATCTTATTTCAATAGTATGACTTCACGTCATCATACACACGAAAATCTTTTGTTTGTTAGTACTGTTATCAATAAAAAAATACATATTTCAGCCATACTGTTCACGACCATAGTCACATACCGTATAGTTGTTTATCTTACAATCTAACACGAACTAAATGTTATACAAATTATGCAGATTATTTTTAGATATACTCTTCTCTTTTGAGAGTTATTTCAATTGATTTGCATCACCTCCTTTTAAGAAGTACCTACCTATCACTCTGAAAGCTTGGGAAAAGCCCAAGTATCTTTCAAGAGGAAATCCACGCTATAAGAAAGTGCGCCCAGTTCAATATTGATAGAGGATACAGAAGACAAAGGATTATCATAATGTCGGATAGTCTAGCAACTATCAAAGCACTGAGCTTTTGTGTAATCAGTTCCAAAATGGTGTTGGAATACCTAGAGAATCTCAATGAACTATTGTAATGTAATGTAATATTGGAAGAAATAGGTAGACCCGAGAAAAGAGAAGATCTGACCATTGGAAAGATCTAGTAGGGCTTATACAATCAAAGACTCTTCTGGGTGATTACAATATGTTGAGATCAAATGAATGCATAAGTCAAAGTAAAACTGCGCTAAGAGTTTTAACAGGGATCCTAAAGGAACATTGTCGCCTGAATGGCAACCGGGAAAGCTCAAAATAGTGGAGGAAGAAGAATGCAGATTTTGTGGCATGGAAGAATAAACCTCCATCCACATACTTTCCAACTGCACGGCACTTCAGAATCCTAGAGCACAGCACCTGGGAGATTACTGGATAGAAAAGGAACATTTACCTATAAGCAACGAACATTAACAAGACAAGAAGGGTCACTCTCCGTCGGAACTTTCATGTCCAGCTTACACAAGCGCGTCGACGATTTCGACAAATTCTTGGAGCCGTGCACGTGCTCGTGCTTATACGAGGTTGATGCAAACCGCTAGCGATTAAAACGAATAAACATTCACTTACCAGGGTGATTTAAAAACATCTAGCAATAATTGTTATTGTAACCTATTCCGCTTAGTGGGAATTAAAATAAAAAATGGAATATCGTCAGGATATTTAATTGGTGAATCTAAACATAATTATAAAAAGAACTGGTAGCAAAAATCAAGGGAAAAATGAAAGTTACATCAAAAAGTAATAATGTAGTAAGCTACACATGAGACTAGTAGGTATAAAAATTAACAATAAAATGTTTGCAAATGCCAACTTAAATAGGTATTCTAATATAAAATGTATACAGGTCATTACAGGTTGTTTCAAATCCGAGGCCATCAAAGAGTACCAACTTACCTAACAGTAAAATACGGGTACTGGGAAAAATAATTATCGCGATTCGAAAATTGTGAGAATCGATACACGAACCATCCAAAACCAAAGGCGTTTAACCAAATGAGTTAAAATCTATGAATTTTGAAAGTCTTTCATATTGAATATGCCGGTTTTCAAAGATGTTTTAAGATATTTAATTTTATGTTAGGTTTCATTGATTGTTTCGAAGAATATCTATTTTTTATATCCTCTGGTTCGCAAATTTAATTGTAAAATAAATCCGCAGCCTAATATATAGGTTTAAAAAATATGTATGAGGAAACTCTTTACAAGGATGTGTAAACAGTAAATTTTCATATAATTTTCTAAGGGTCGCTCCAACGTTCTCGTGACAACTAATATTATTAAAATTTTCAACCAAGATTATTTCTAGTTGTTTAACATATTCTACAATATTACTAGGAGGTACATTCAGACCTCCATAGTTTTTAGAAGTCGAATATGCTTTATGCTCTAAAAATACAGCCGCTTCTTTTGGTAATGTCTTTTCATCATTATACTTTATACAAGCACTACAAGAGTGTTGCAGCAAACATTTCCTTAATAGATAGCCAGAAATGTGAACTATAGCATTGCCATCCGTACTTGAAAGATTTCTATAGTCGCATGTAAAAACTGTTAAAGAGCTATTATTTGTCAATATAGGTACATCGATATTTTTATATTCTTCTAGCATATCAGGAGTTACATTGAGAAAAACTGTATTTCCTAATGTCTTTAATACAATTGGCACCTTCAACCTCATTAAAATATTTTAGAAAAAATAATTTCTTGAATGCCCTACAAAATTGAATTGGGGTTGGATTTCTCGAGGTTCCGCAACAATTTCTTACCAGACCAAAAAATGTTTCAATGCAATCCTGATTAAGGTTCCTTGTTAAAAGAAATGAATAATTCCTGCATTTTAAGGTTTCCCATAAATACAGAGCAGAGGTAATAGTAATTTTCCAGCTATTTATAAAGTGCATAGTATTGTTTATACATTTTTCCACGTATGTTGCCTTTCCATCATTCTGTTTGCAGACCCAAACACAAAACACTAAGTACGTAAATGTTTATTTTATTTCTAAAGGAAAACTCGCTCACTCAAAAAGACAACTGGTATATTTCTTAACATATCCCTACGACGGACAACCTGTTTATGCATATCGCGCGTAGGAGACTTACGGTCCTCTATACACAGTAGCATCCGATATTCGAGCGAGATAGGCATAACGAGGGGAGAAGCTTAGAGTGATCCTTCTTGTCTTGTTAATGTTCGTTGGTTGAAGCCTACAGACATCCGGGAAATAGGACTAAAGGAACTACTAGTTTCTGAGACTCTCCTCAGAATATAAGTAGAAGTAAGGGGGCACAATAGATTTTTTAGGTCTCAGTGAATGTCACCCCAAATTACATACATACATACATGACCCCGAAAGTAGATAGATTCAAATATGTCATTTCTTTATACTTGGGATGTATAGAAACCTCTAAAACCTCTAAAGTAGTGGAGAAGAAAGAATGTAAATTCTGAGGAAAACAAAATCCCTTGGATAGAATACGAAAGCTTGCTTGAAAAACGGGACACAATGTGGACAGTAGAATCTTTGGGGTGTATAGAATGGTGACAGCTGACTCAATAATCGATTTTTGATGACATTACTATGACATAATCAGAAAAAAATTACTCAAATTATCTCCAAAGATAGATTTACTTAAAATTTTAGTACAACAATGGCAGAGGAAGAAGGTGCACCAGAAGGAGAGCCACAAGAAGAACCAGAAGAAGCTCCACCAGTCGAAGAATCACCTCCGCCACCACCTCCAAAAGTAGGTCAAGATCCCATGAATACTGAATTTCTATACTATAGCGCAGCCCTAAGAGTCCTAGGACCAACGTTATCCCAAGAACGCGACAGAAAATTAATCATACCGTGGGTTAAGAAACTATTCAGACCAGAATACCACAGTTCCAAATTAAAAGAAAAAAGGAACAGATATTTAACTTATTTGTGCTGCTCTCTACTTCTCGATCAAGCTTTCGGTCCGTTTGGTAGTCTTCCCCCTGAGGGCGCTTTGTTGAATTGTAACGAACTCCAGGAAGTGGAAGTGACCCAAGCCGAATGGGAAACTGATTGCATGTGGCAGGATACTTTATCTGGACTACCAGATGATTTTCAGATGCTGGAGTGCAGTGTACACGCTTCATCTCAAGAATGTAAAGAGGATCATACGTTAGACAAAATTTTAGATCAGGAATTCCAGTTTTATCTGTACATAGCACGACCTTTCGCTTATTTGATAAGAAACGGAAGCGACAGAACGCGCGTAGCTGCTTGGCTTCAAATGTTATGTTCGATACATGGAAATAGTTGTTGTTCCAGCATGAAGGCTATCAGGAATGATTATATGATGGCTTTTCTTGGTTATTTGCAGGATTTAAGATCCGCTGGACCTTTTGCTGAACTACCAAGTTGGAAAACGCTGTCTCCTTTGGCTGAAGCTGCAAAAATAGCTTCTGAAAATAAGCCTATCACAGATCCTACCGGTGCTGAAGCCAATGATTTTCTTATGAACCAACCAGTACCTGAAGACGGTGCGTTTTGTTATATTGCTCTAACTGGGGACTTGGTAACCAGCAATCTACTTCCTAGTTAATTTTTTTGTTTTTCATCTGTACATGTTTGAAAATACAATTAAATGTTCTTAAAAGGAAACATTATTCATTTTTAACAGAAAATATTTACCATCGTTTACATAACTTGATGTTGCTACATCACACTGTTTCTCATTAATGTCTCGATAATAAAAATATGCTAGAAATAAACAATTCACGACAGTAGACAAAGCAAGTTTACAAGAATCTCAAGAATTCTGTAGCAACAATAAACTTTGTACAAGTCGTTCAAAGTACAATAAACATTTCTTATAAGAAAACAATGCATATCAAGTGAATTATGAAATGTATAACGATTAAACGGTTTTATCTGCAGCAAAGACGAACACGTGAACAATTTTTATTTTGCGTGATTGAGCTGTTGTTTGATAGTTTATTGATTTTTTTCAATATCACAAAACATGAAACTATGTTGCGATTGGTTTTACCTTATCTTAACAATAATTAGTATTTTTAAAGTGATGTTTCCATCCTTTTTTTCAATCTTTATTATTTAGGATAATAAATTGAGATAAGAATAATGTGAGACCTCAGTAGATTTCTAGCAAGGTCACAATTGTCAACTTTGAGGGATGATTTTGATTAATTGGCTAAATGAACTTGAGGTATAAGACCACCCAACCGCAAACTGTCAACCTAAACCTAATATATCAAAATTTACATTAGTACTTTATAAATAAATGGGAGAACAATCAAGATTGATGGAAATCAAATTATGTACTGATGTAGACTTTTTAGTACTCAACAAAACGTACCTTGATGAAGCGCTTTGTCACAATATAGTTCTATGGTCTCAATCGAAAATTGTAAAAAAGAAGAACTGAAAGATGACACGTGATTTTAACCTAACCTAACGTATTTAAACAGATGTCAAATTATAGAGAAGTATTAAAAATATGAAGAAATACAACAAATATATCAAAATTAAGACAGAAATATGCTTTAAATATGAATATTATTCAATATATTGCATTAATATGTACTGAAATTGAACAACACTGGTTACTATCAGAAATAAAAGAACATTTTTGCAGTAGCAGAAGACCAGACAAATTCCAATAAATATCCATGAAATGAGTACAAAATATCTAGTAAAGACCTGGATTAGAAACTTGTTAAAGTTTTGGCTAGTTCTTTTTATATATACATATCCATTATAAAAAACTAGTGATTACTAAAATTGTTCAGTTTCTAGATAAATAACTACTGCTACTTATGAAAACCTTTTTATAATCAAATCAATCAAAGATCTAAGAAAAACAATGACTGATTTATGGAAGATGAAGAAAAAAAATACTCTCAATAATGAGAGAGAGCATGTTTATTTCTGATCTTTAGAATGCAATTATTATACTTTTTAAGCTAGCTAGCTGCAAAGACAGCTGGACAACTTTTCTGATGTGATAGAAAAAACCTTCCTGACTGCACATTGTTGGTTACCAATTATATGTTTATTTTTATTTCTAAAAAGGGTAATCAATTTACTTCATCGATTTATTTGTCTATGCTACATCATAAATATATGTCTATTTATTGAAAACTGTACACTACCTGTAATCGTTAAATAATGAAATTGAATTGTTTTATACACTGCATAATTTCAACTGCTGTATAAATAGTTGTACCACTCTCTAAACTTCTAGCAAAGCAAACAGGAATAGAAGAAGTAATTTCTGGCTCTAGAAGCTTCAGTATTACTCCTTTTACAAATCACAACTTTGGGCAGAACTGTCTGTGGCTTTTGTACAGCAAAGATTGCACAGCTTCGTTTAAAAAGTTAATGAAAGTGGGAAAGCAAATAAAAAAAATCTTACTATTGCTTGAGGAATAAACCAGGAAAAAAAGAAAAATAATATGAGAAATGTAGTAATTGTAATATAACTAGAGCATCACAGCAGAGGATATAAGTAGTTGACTGTAGGGAGATAGTTCTTTAAGGAGTTGAATCAACAACAATCTGTCACTTTTATCAGCATTCTCTTTTGGAATGTGGCGAAAATGAAATGGTTACTACAAAAAATCTTAGCTTTGATATTTTTATTCTATGATACATATAGGCAAAGAGGTTTTATTTAAATTATAAAGCATTTCAATATACATTTTTAATAGATGCTTTTATATAAAAGAACATAAACACAAAACAAGATTTCGTGATAATTTTTCTATACCTGTACATAGAACTGCTCTTCTGGAAAAGGGATGCTTTTATAATTGTATTGAATTTTATAACATGTTACCAATAGAATTCAAAAGTATTAAAAACACAATAACATTCAAAAAGAAAATAAGGCAAATTCTAGTCTTTATAGAGCCATATTGCTTGGATGACAGAATAATGCCAATATCAGCAAACACTACAAATCATGTTAAACCTACTTGTTTGTATTGTTGTTGTTTGTACTGTATTTTATGTTTGTAATATTTTTATTTGTCTGTTCACACTATGTACTTGACATGTACCACACAATTTTGTAAATATATAACTATGTATTCTGTAAGATTGTCAATGGTATTAATAAATGAATTTGAATTTGAATATATAATAAAAAAGATCACAAACAACTCAATTGAAAGTCAATATTATAAACAAAAAGGAATGTATTAAATAAAAACTTTGAAGGTTAAAACTGTATTTCCTCATAAGTTATGAATAATATAAAACTTGATATTACCTATTTTTTTTTTTCAGTTTACAGTTACCAGTAAAATGTATCAAATATATATTTTATTTGTAACCAGCGACGTAGAGGCAAAGTATTAAATAAAATAAATTTAATCTATTTGCTTTCCAGGAAGTTGATTTCATAATAATAAATGATATATAACAATTTTTCATTGCTAATAAAATCTGGAAAACACTTGAACGCTACACGATCTTTAATCACGACAAAGAATTAATAAAAAATATAGAATATGTTTGTAATATTCCATAAATTTCAAATGAAAAAATCTACACTCTTGAAAAGGGCGTACGAGGGAATCGAAGCAGGGGGGCCAGGCCGGGGTGGTTTCAGTGACCACTCAAGGCGAGGGAATAAAACCTCACAAGGCCCCCTCCACCGTGGGAAATTTCAATTTTTATTACACTTTTCCCTACTTATTTTGACTCAAATTAAGGGATACCTCCCCATGGGGTTGGCCCCCAGTCGCGAGGTAAAGCACCCCTATTTCATCTACTAAATTTTAAACAATACAAATTGTTATGAAAGAAGAAGATAACGACGGGGGGCTTAAAGCAAACTTATCAACTATTAAAACAAACGGAATATTTTTAAAAAATAAAAAATGTTTATTTATACTTCATTGGAAATAGTTGTGATTTAAATTAACACTTTTCGTTCCGTTATCAAGGCACGTATTAAGCAACAATCACAGCAATTTGATGAAAATATTATTTAAAATTATATGGTTATTGCCAAAAATATAGTTATTTGTACCGATATAGTTAAAGCACGTGTATACAATTTGGACTGCTTCCCAACCTATTTGTTTTTGAAAATTTTCTATAATAAATATATTCATTTAAATCGTTCAAATAAGTCAACTGCAGTCGGTCTAGCAGGCATTTGTACTACAATTATTATGTTTAGCATCAATGGTAATTTTTAAATGAGTATTTAAAAAAAATTATATAGGGTGTGTCATGTTTTATAGTGGCAATACCGAAAAATGCGTAACGTCACGGTTTTTGAAGATTTACCAACTGGCACTTGATGACTTTGACATTTGACGTTAGTGTATGTCAAAGCTTTTATTATATTAGGTGTGCTCTTTTTGACTGAGATCTCAGTTAATCTCAGCTCACATCGGTAATGTGCGCGTTCTTTTTGATTTACTCACTTCGAAGTGAGCTGAGATTTTTCCTGTGATGTAAGTAGGTATCAGTTAGACTTGAGTCGGAAATAAAGTGGAGGGGATGAAGAAATATTTGAATTTGTTTACATATAAACACACATAACCTAATTTTATTTTGTTACAATTTATCAATTGACTAAATAAAAGAGAAATAATAACATTATTAGATGCTGATACGAATTTATATGTTTTATGTCTCTTATCCACGCATGCGTAGGCAGATCGCGCGTTGCCATTGAGTAGTTCGTTCTTTTTGGTGCTTACTCACCTCACTTTATCTCAGATCACTTTAATTGAAGTGAGCTGAGATCTCAGTCAAAAAGAACACACCTATTGTCCCATTTTTTTCTTTATTCGGTAGGCAAAATTCACCTGTGTGTTACATATACAGGAAACTCTTTAGCAGCCTTTAACCACAGCATAAGAACGAACCAGTAGTATAACTCTTATAAATTTTATTCATAAATAGCCAGAGCTTTTGATGACCTTGAACGGATCGCTTTACGATTCATTTTACCATAGGCGTAGGTGGCATAAGTTTTAAAATGACTGACATAAAATGACCACATAGCTGGTTCTGTTTTCCTAAATTCAAATTTAAGCGGTGAAGTGTATCTGGAGATGTTACAAAATGCAATTGAGCCGTTGATTCTTGAAATTCTGGAAGATAATCCAGATGAATTCGGCCATCTGGAAATAATATTTCAACAAGATGGTGCTCCTGCACATTATTATGGTGCAGTAAGACGTTACCTGGATGAAGAATATCGAGGTAGATGGATCGGCCGGCGAGGTCCTATAGAATGGCCACCTCGGTCACCAGATCTGACACCATTAGAATTTTTTCTATGGGGGTACTTGAAATCCAAGGTTTATACTACGGCACCAGATAGCATTGGCGTTTTGAAAGAAAGAATTATTGAAGAATGCAATGCAATTTCAGCTGACACATTCGAACGAGTACGACAAGAGTTTACTAATAGGATGTATTACTGTCAGGAAGTAGACGGAGCACATTTCGAACACTTGCTATAAGAATCCATCGTTGATATTTGATTAATTAAATTCAAAAAAATAATTTCAATAATTTTGGGATTTATTTAATTTATCCGTCAAAATTAGTTTAAACCCAAAACAAAATGTCAATGCCTTTCAAACGAGATATCACTTGCCATAAGGTCCTATTTAAAATTATTGGCCAGAGTGGCACTGTGACGTCATCTATTACTATTTCGTCAACTGTTACCATTTGTAGAGAAGTTTACAACACTTAATTTTCACCCTCCAAATTTTATTAATGTAAGTGTAGCCGTTCAAAAGACACGAGGGGGGAGGGTACTTTTGATTAGCACTGTATAGAAGACACGAAGCTTCTGTAATGGAAGTAGGTAGATAACATGGGTAATGGTACGAAGATTCAGTTCAAGTGCCTGGGCTGTTGAGCCCAACCCAAACGTATGAATGAATGAATTACCTACTTACCCAAAAACTCGACTTTTCTAGGTTAAACTGTTTCTCTTCCTTGTCAAAATAATGTCAAAAAATCCGATGTTAAGTAACTTTTTCAAAACGGCCAATAACCGCGGTTGTGAAAAACCCTGTATGTAAAAATATTAAATAAGGATACACAAAATTGCTGGTTTTGTTGACGCAAGCATCCGAACAATTTTTTACATAAAAAAAACAGGTTTCTTCTAATAAAGTACTACTCGCAACTCATGCGGAGAAGAATAATTATGAGATAATTTACACATCCAATAATAAACAGTGAAAATTATTCAACAAGTGTATTTCCTATTACGATTTACATAACAATACTTTGATTTTTTTTTTGAAACCATTGAAGAATCTTGATTGGGGAAGTCCTTTATCGCGTATCCCCCTTCTTTCGAACACCCAGTCCTGGGAATCTCCAAAATATCGCCTCATTCGTCAACTGTTCAGCGTAGCGCAAACAAGTTTTCGCGACTAAAAGTAGAAAACTAAAATGCACGAGAAGTTAGGTTAAAAAATGAAATTTCTGTTTTTAATAGTTTCTTTTAGTTTTATTAAAGTGACTTTAAGTGATGAAGTGTTGAAATGTTGCATGGAAAATGAAGTGTTGAGTAAAGAAGAAGAAGAAGAAAATTACAAATGCGTTCCGGATTTAACAAAAAGACTACAAATAAACACTAATGAAACTGACGTTTTAAAAAATTTAACAGTTGGAAATTGTTACGATGTTTTAAATAATAATTTTATCCGACTGGACGTTGAAATAAACAAAATATTCCAGCCTGAAGGACAGTTTTTTCCGAAATGCTGCCCTTTGAATTATTTCTACAACACCCAACTACATTCCTGCGTACCCAAACAAAATTTGCCGAACTATTTTGTCGAACAAACATTTATCAAAGTTGGTTTAACCAACTGTAAGACCATAGTGGATTTTGAATTGAAACAACTTAATGATTTTAAATTAAAACTTATCAATAATACAAGCAAGATAAGTAGAAATACTTTAGAAGATCCCAACTCCTTTTGTATTGATAAAAATGAAAACGAAGGATTCATCTTGAGAGAATGTCAAACTGGAATCGATAGCTGTGATAATTTGAAATGTATAAAAAAGTGTTGTCCTGATGGACAAAGTTATGTAAATGGAGCGAAATGCAAGGATAGCTATGAGCACGGAATTAATATGAGCCATTTCAGCTCCTTTGTGGAGAATCCTCAAGGTTGGTATTGAAAACAATTATTTATATCTTCTCCTATGGTATTTTTAATGCATCAGAAACATTGTCAAGAGCTTCTAAAGTCTTTAACCAAAGCTTGTCACTGTTTCTTAACCCCCCTTCCCGTTTTATGTGCCACCCACTTCCTTGTGGCCATATTTTTTGTTACCTTATGATCCTTGTGCCCTAGTGCCCTACTTTGACCTTGCAATAGTTTCCAAGTGCCCTTAAGGTATCTTCTACAGAGTGCGGCAAAAGTCCGGGACCGGTCAAATATCGAAGAAAATATGAATTTTTTGGAAAATCTTTTTATACCACAAATTCTACTATAATTTGAAAATATTTTGAAATATAAAGGGTGTTCCAATAAAGTGTGGCGTATCAGAGGACATTTTTTTTGAATATGATCAATTATTAAAATACAGGGTGTTCCATTCAAAATAATACTGCACATTGAATGATCTAATGATGAAACTGAAAATTCTAAACACCCTGTAAAGAGATATTTAGTACTCAATCGTGGAATACATTCAACGAATGTCCAACTATTTAGATGTAAGAGAAAATTTGCTAGAATTTGTTATATCAATGAGCTATTAATTTTTTTCGAAATGTTCACATTTTCAAAAAATTCAGCATAACTCGGAACCCTCTGTATTTAGGTATAGGGAACCATTATGAAGGAGTATCGTATTTTTTAGGGGGAATCAGAAAATGCAATAAAATATAGGATGTTCCATAAGAAAAAATATAACTTTGATACGCCACACTTTATTGGAACACCCTGTATATTTCAAATTATAGTTTAAGTTGGAGTAAAATTTGTGCTATAAAAAGATTTTCCAAAAAATTTATAATTTTTTCGATATTTGTCTGGTCCCGGACTTTTGCCGAACTCTGTATACAATCTACAATCTGACTTTGCGTTTGCAGGAATAAGTAATGTTTTAAATCATTTTAACGACATAGCGGATAGTATAAATAACTATATCTAGCGAAATTTTTGGAAGTTCTAAACAAAAACAAAACGATTTAAGACGCGGTAAAGTTGTAAAAAGGATTAACAAAATGTTTGTAAACAATTTTGGATTAAAATTCGAACAGGATAAAAATCCGAATGAATAGTTTGTAAAGGATTATGTTGATCCTAAAAACAAGTCGTCCTTGACAGTCGTTGTTGGTTGTTGCTTATAACGAACGCCGAAAATCAGTGGCGTAAAATTATTCTTATTTTATAAAAACAAAAATAATATCGTCTCTATAAATATTTATTTCTTTTGCTAAAACCACAAAAATAATTTGTTATTATTGATCCATTTCTGGTTATTTAAATACATCAAATTTGCGGTATTTTTATTTAAATAAATACATGCGTAAATTCCACATAATATATTATTAATAAGAGGAATATTTATATAAAAATTAGTTCTACAAAAAGTGATATCATATTACCTAACTTTTCTTTGAAAAATTTCAAGAAAATTTATGCAACTAGCTAATAATCATGTATATTTTGCTAAACAATCATTAGGAGCGAGCTTCGTACTAAATTTTTTCTACGACAGCATTTCGAGTTCAATATACTAAGTAGAATAATTAACCTTCAATTATTAAAAAAAAGATTGAGTGTCAATGAATAATTACATAATCAAAATGCTCACCGCGGAGGTCTTGGCTAGATCCTAATCTTGAATAAACATATTTATTTATTTATTTATTTTTTATTAGAATTTAAGTGCCTCGACAACTATGGCCATTGGCACTGTACAAAAAACAAAAAGACATATTATAAATACATACACTATCTTAAAACATAAAACATGTAAAATACTCGGTAAAATATCAATCTAGTTTATATTTTGTGGTAGAGGTTAGTTGATTTGAGGAATTCCAATGTCTTTGGGATTTCAGCAGTGCAGTTTGAAAACTCTCTCAGATTTGGTGTTAGGTCTAGGCGCTTTTATGTAATGGTGTATTCCTAGCAGTCTGTGAGAAAAAGTTTGACGGTTAAAGCACTATTGCAGTAACGGCAGACGGGAAGGTTTTCAGAAGACATCAAGTAACCATGTGTGTATCTGGTATGGTTGATCCGCAATCGTCTGATGACAGCAGCTTCTCTCCTGGTTAGGAAAACGAGGGAGAGACAGCCGATTAATGGTTGTATGTCGTAAAGGGCTGTTTTGCTGTTGTGCCAAAAATTTTGCCAGGACTCCTTGACGGATTTTTGAATAATAGTTTTATGTCATCTGGGAGCTGGAACGTTGTTGTGGTGATGGAAGAAGAGGCTTCTTTAGCATGGTGGTCAGCTTTTTCATTGCCAGTAATTTCAATGTGAGATGGGTGCCAGATAAGACAGACTGTTACATCACGAGCTGAGAGAGTTTTATAGATGTCATGGATGTTTTGAACTATTGGATGGTCAGTAAAGATGGTATTGAGTGAATTAAATGAGGAAAGTGAATCGGTACAAATGGCGACGCGCTTGACAGGAGAATAGATTTGCTTGAAAGCTTGGAAGATGCTATACAACTCACCAGTGTGGACGCTACTTGTTGAGGGCAACCGATAGGAACCTATTAGTTCGTGGTTGGTTGTGACGGAGCAGCCAACACCAAAAGAAGTTTTTGAGGCGTCTGTGTAGAGAACTACATCATATGGTGTTTTTTCTAAAATTTCCAAAAATGCTTTCTTTATAAGTATGTTGGGCGATTCATGTTTATTGAACTTGGTAAGGGAGGTATTGAGTAGAGGAAGTTGTTTAGTCCAAGGAGGGATATGAGGTTGGGGGAGCGGAGTGGTCATTTAAAGGTCGGTATTCTCAAGTAATGGGAGAAGAAGATGGGCAATAGATTTTACGCTACGTTTGTAAGTAGTGTTGGAAGGATGATGTTGAGACATTGATGTAAACAAAGGGTAAACAGGGTTAGAAGATGTTGATGCAGCGTATAAAAGGAGGAGGGATTGACGTCTTAGGAACAGGGGTGGCTCATTTGCTTCACAGTATATTTATATTTGTATAAAAATTATATTTATATAAAAATTAGTTCTACAAAACGTGATATCATATTACCTAACTTGTCTTTGAAAAATTTCAATAAAATTTATGCAACTAGCTAATAATCATGTATATTTTGCTAAACAATCATTAGGAGCGAGCTTCGTACTACATTTTTTCTACGACAGCATTTCAAGTTCAATATACTAAGTAGAATAATTAACCTTCAATTATTAAAAAAAGCTTGAGTGTCAATGAATAATTACATAATCAAAATGCTCACCGCGGAGGTCTTGGCCAGATCCTAAACTTGAATAAAAATATTTATTTATTATATTTGATGATACTGAAGTATTAGTATTAATATCTATAACTTTAACAGTATTTTTTTACCATTTTTAACAATATTTTTGATACAGTCTACTCCTCATGAAAAAACTGTAGGTACTTTGTATGTCAAAATTTGAAAATTCAATAATTTCGTATTCAATTGAAGGACTTTGGCTCTGATTCAATGTAAAATAAGATGTTTAGTGTGGTATTAACATGCTATAAATAATTTTTATTCTTTTATTGTTGTTTCATTTAACTGGGTCGCAAAAAACAATTCAAACTATTAATTGATTTTGATTGAATTTAGTTAACTTGGATACCTTTGAACTTTTCAAAAATAGACTTAACTGCTAGGTACTCTAAATACTTTTTTCTCTTATTTTTTTGGGAATCAAACCACAATAATGTTTTTTATTTCGACGTTTCGGTAGCGTTCCAGCTACAGTTGTCAAGATTAACTAGTGATAAAATAATTTTTGGTCCCTATCTGACACAACGAAAAAAATTTGACAACTAGACAATCAATAATATTTTGAAGTTTAAGACTACAAAACTTTGTTGTCAAATTTTATTAAGGTCCATCCATAGTAGATCACATCTTTGGTAAAATGTGAAATATAATCTTTCATATTATGACATTCTAACGACATGATAGTCTACTAGAAATGGAATCCAGTGAAGTGCATGTTCCAGGAACGGTTTTTATTGGGATAGCGCTTTTTTTCGCTTATTTTGGAAATGTTACTTTTTTGTGTATGATTATTTTTGTTTCCAAATTATGTATAACTCAGTTTGGTGATTTTGTGTATTGAAGTGCGTATCGATTAACAACTATTCCAATGATAAATCATAAGAAAACCTGGATATAAAATTATGATGCTATGCTGATAACGCAGGTAATTGATCATTGGAAATTTCTCTTCCTAACATTGGTAACCAAATTTGACTACATTCGGCAGAAATACTAGCTACACATTTATCTGCATTCAGCACTTTCTTTGATTTTTCGTCTTTTATTATTGGGCTCTTTCCATATTATTTTTGTCGAATCCCATTGAATTTTATGCCCCTCTTCCCAAGCATGCTTGCAAGTACCTGACTTAAAGAACTCCCTATCTTTTATATACTTTTTATGTTCACTAATTCGGACTTTCAATGGTCTAGCTAGATGTTTCACCTAAATAGAATTTGTCGCATTCACAAGATATCTGATATATGCAATTTTTTGAAGATTGTTCTTCATTTTTTGGTTTCGTTTTTGTTAGTATAGATCTCAAAAAAATAAGAGAAAAAAAGAATGAGTAATGCCACAAGGAACTTACAGAAGATACTCTAAATACTGTCTGTAGAAGAAAACTTCCTCCAAACATTAAATGTGGTTTCTATTTATTTTTAAACTATAAAATATCGATATTAAATGTAATGATAATTGCAGATTTTATAAAATTTGTTTATATTTTTATTAATATTTTTGTGGGAACGAAAAATTAGATAATAATACGGAAATAAGTATCTCTTGAATATGCATGTAGGTGGTAAAATATTTATTTAAATAACTGATATAGCTCTATAAAAAGTACTAAGTTTATGATGATGATGATATTATCATTGTTATACATTTTGAATTATTCATGTGGTGATTGTTCAACAAAAAAAAATAACAACAATTCGATAAGTAACTATATCCATATTGTTATTTTTATTATCAGTAGCATTGAATAACTACAATGTGGGGAAAAAGTTTATATCTTCATGATATTTCATAAAAATGGTCCAGTTCGAGTCAAATTCAGATTTAGAGAGCCTCTATTTACACTATTAAAAATAATATAAAATTTCAAAAAATTAAGAATGTTGTAAATACTATATGCGTCATAGAAATTTGATGAATTCTTTTTTGAGTATTCCAATAACCATAACAAACATTTTGTATTAACGTCTGTTAAAGCCTCCTCCATCTACACTGTTAAATAAATTGAAGAAATATAAAATTTCACAAAAAATGTTGTAGATTCTATATGTGTTATAGAAATGGGATTAAATTCTTTTTAAATAATTCCAATAACCATAAAAAACATTTTGTAACAACGGCTCTTGAAGCCTCCTCCATCTACACTGTTAAATAAAATAAAGTAATATAAAATTTCACAAAAATTTTTGTAAATTCTATATTCGTCATAGAAATTTGATCAAATTTTTTTTGA
>CAJUYH010002435.1:17953-40021 GCA_910591685.1 Galerucella tenella
AAATATAAAATTTCACAAAAAATGTTGTAAATTCTATATTCGTCATAGAAATTTGATCAAATTTTTTTTGAGCACTCCAATAACCATGACAAACATTTTGTATCAACGGCTCTTGAAGCCTCCTCCATCTACACTGTTAAATAAAATAACGAAATATAAAATTTCACAAAAACTGTTGTAGGTTCTGTATGCGTTATAGAAATTGGATAAAATTTTATTTGCGTATTCCAACAATCGAAACAAACACTCAGTATCAACGGCTGCTTAGGCTTCCGCCATCTACACTGTTAAATAAATTAACCAAATACTTAATTTCACAAAAAATGTTGTAAATTTCCTCAAATCTTTTTGAAATGTTTAAACGTAAATTTTATATTTCAGAAAATTTTGCCATCATTCACAATAGAACCTGTTCCAAAATATACCGAATGGATCCACTCTCAAACTTCACCATCTACAAAAATGGAAGTTTCACAGAATGGATTCCGAACGGTTTCCGAACGGAACATGTCGGAGACATGAACTCATATTGTTTAGAACATTTAAAAAAAGATACAACTGATGGCTATTACATATTTCATTGTTTTCCCGAAGATCCGACAACTTTAACCAAATTTGATTACAGACTATGGCCTTTTATCATGTCCTGCGTATTCCTTATATTAACTGTTATCGTTTATATAATAATTAAAGAATGGAGAAAGATGTTTGGAAAAATTCTGATCAATTATTGCATTTCGTCGATTTTCGTTTTTGTCATTTTGTCTGTGGGACAGGCGAAAGAAACACCGACCATTGTTGAGTGCCAGACTAGAGGTAAACATTTTAAATTTTTTTTTTGTTATTTTATGTAAATTTATTTTAAGTGACACATAAAAGAACTACCAAGGTCCGTCAAGTTCAACTAATTGTTAGTCTACTATTTTTTTTGGTATTCAGGTTATTTCGTCGGGTAATTTTTTTCTTACAAGAGATGGTGTAGGTACAATTATTAATTTTTTAAAACTTCCAATTGATCAAATTGACAGAAAATATGTTTACCACACAACTCATATCGAAATGTATTACCGAAGTAACCAATTTTCCTAATGAATTTCATCATGCATGATTAATTATCAAATTACATCGAAGTTCAAAGCGGGATAGTTCCATTTTCTCTGGAGAGTCGTTTTTTCCTAGACTTCAGTTAATTTTTCTAAAAAACTTGCATGAGAATTTGGAATTTATTTACTTACGAGAATCCCATCGGTATTGAAATTCTCTTTAATAATAATTGTTTTTCCATTACTAGCTGTGAAGTTGACAATTATTGCTTCTTCTAGCCCACTGAGAAGTTGAATTTCTCATTAATGGTTAATAATTTTCTATTATTAACCTAGGTCAATAATGGACAAATTCAAATATTTTGAGATTCCAGAGGTAGTAATTTAACAAAACTTGTGCAACATAATTTTGTATACCCAGGAGATTATTTTAACATATTTGCTGCTTGAAATTACCTATCAAGATGAAATTATTTAAATAAAAATGCCATTAGTTCGCGCTAAGCCAAAAATGACCGATGACATAACGAGTACTTTTATAATATATCGAAAACTGACAGTTTGTGAATTATTTTTAATTTTTGTTTAAAATTTGGCTAGTAGTGGAAAAGATTGTATATACACCATGGGCTACGTTCATAAACTTACTCCAGTGAGTAGAGAAGAGTATGATCACGTGATTAGAAAAGAATGTTTGTTGATTACTCGGAGTAACCGTTCAGAGGCTACACCGGCCGGAGACAAATCAAATGTCATTTTGTTGTGTATATAAATTTGGGGTTATATTTTTCATTTCGAAAATAGAAATTAATTAACCATGGATGAGTTGGCTATTAATAATATTAATATTATTAATATGAATAATATTATCAATAAAAATTACCTGGGCACTAATCTGAACTGAGCTACTGTATACCAAACTGTCATAACTGTCAGAGTATACTCCATTAAAAAGCGGAGTATGCAGAGTTTACTCCGGGTAGGTTTCTGATCGTTTATATAAGCATACTCTATACTGGTAGAGTAAATTTATGAACGCTTCGGAGTAAACTATCCTTACTCTGAGTAAGTTTATGAACGTAGCCATGGTGGTAAAGACATTTACAGTGTGGAAACCACTTATGGAATAAAATTCTTTATGTCATTATTTTAGAAAATTATAAAAAATGCCGAGACAGGTCAACTTTTAAATTGAGTTGTGCGTTATATGTAAACATAAATTTAAATTTTCAGGGTGATTCACGCAAGTATGCCATAGTCAGTGTTGTTTTTTTTAATGAAACACCCTTTATTACACTTGAAATATTGGTACTTTTTAAAATTAGCTAAATATGGATTTATCAAAAATCTAAATTAACTAATTATTAGACGTATTTGTATATTAAACAAAACCTGCTACGCCCATGAATTTTATCATAAATACCTAAAAATTGCCTGAAAACGCCAATAATTAGACAAAATCGGTAAATAATGTGGATTGTTTTCTATTCTGTCAGTTGTTGATGTGTTGACAGTTTATACTGAAAAAGTAAAATCTTTGTCAAAAACTCTTTCCTTGTCGACATAACAATGAAATATTTAACTGAGACTCACCGAATTGAGATTTTAATGATGATCGGGTACGGGGATTACTGCAAAAGTCAAGTTGAAGTGGCAATAGTTATTTGTATACTAAGGCCGCAAAATGCTTTTTCGCGTTCCGAGAGAGAGATTATCGCCGAGGCAAGATAATTTCGAGGTCGCGAAAACATTTCGCGGCCATAGTATACACAATATTTTTCGTGCAACCGTGAAAATTACATAATTTCAATAAACATTATGTCTCTTTAGAAAAGACAGTTAGTTTTTGGTTCGAAATACATTGTTATTGTCATATTTCAGAAATGTCAAATGCTGTAGTGGCGTTCAGTTTGCCGGCAGTCACTATGGGAACGGCCGTAAAAATTTTTGTCGGCCGTCACTCTGATACACAATGATACAAACTTGCAGTAAAAGATATTAAGACTAAAGTAACTAATAAAAATTTCTGGAAATTATTTTCAAAATTCCAGGGAAAGTAATTTTTTCACTTGAAATTTCTTCATTTTGTTGATGTTTCCATGATTAATTTTTCGTTGTGGTTAGGCTGGATAAATTTAATAATTCAAAAATTGTCTTTCTTCGTTTGGAATTATGACATTTTATTATTTGATTTTTATATCTTTCATTTAAATATTTTAAAATTAATTCTATATAACAATACTGAAACATAAATAGAGATGTACTGCGCAGATCAACAATATAAATTAATTACTAAAGGCTAAAATAAACTTAATTGGAAAGAATTTTATGCCTCACATTTTATTTTAAAATTATTTTAATGAAATTCTTGAAGATACTTCGCAGTACAGTTCCACACAACCTTAATAACACCTTCTTTATAAATCTTCTCCATTTTTTTCTCATATTAAAGTCCCAGTCTTCTAAAATCTCACGTTGACGATATTTTATTTATAAATTTTCTTTTTTAAATACTTCTAAAAAATACATTCTAAAATATAAATACCTATAATAAAAGTGGGACAATTAAAGAAAATTTCAATCTATTGAGAATTCTCGAAAATGGAATCCGATATATTTATATATATACTGAAGAAATCTATAAATATCATACGTCGAAGTGATTCCAGTCATTGCGTTTAAATTGTTATGACAACAATACAGTTTGAATTGATTTAAAAGTCACACGCAGTCACACAGGACATTTTTAAACTGGTGTGGACAAGGCTGGGTACACCGAATTCAAAATAAGCTTAAATTACATATTTATATACTAGATTTTATTTATGTCGTATCTACAGGGGTATTAAACAATACAGAATCTTTTTCTCCCTATTATTATCAATAGGTTACTTGAGATGAAAAAAGAGGTACTTTAGTCTCGCACTGTATTAAGAATGAATATAGAAATTTACGTATTCCACCCCGTATATTCCGAAAATGATTGATTGCATGAACTTTATGATTTTTTGGTCAACGCGGATTATACAGGGTGGTCCTTAAGTAATTGTACATAGAAGTACAGTACTTCCAATCTTCACTTCAAAATATTGTGATTTAAATCAACTAGCCTTAATTAAATGTTAATATTGAGAGAGATACACGGTGTTGAACATGAAATTTTAATTTTCGCTTTTTACAATAACTTTAACGCTTTTTGACGTATATGCACAAAAATTTCAGGTTGGGGGTTTTTTGATATGAGAAATCATAATTTTGTACCTATTTCGATGTATTTACTTATATTACTTGTTAGTATCCCCAAACGGATACGGACCACCCTGTATAGTGCATACAGTGATATTTAAAAATTAAAATTTTTTTCTTAACGTATTTTTTCTGAACCATTCACTGTTTCAGCTTTCTCTCTAATATTTTTTGCTATTGCTCAATTTTCTTGGGCCAACGTGATGAGCTTTGAAATATGGTTTACATTTGGGTGAGTATATTTGACAGAATTAACTTTTGTAAAGTAATTCAGTTCTCTAAATTTAATTTTAAGCTAATAAAATAAATCAATGGACAAAGGACTTAATTTTCTTATTAAGTAAAATAATATATTAAATAAAATAAGGGTCAGTATTCATACTAAATTTTACCTTTTAGTGGTTATATCTGGAAAGGGAGTGGGCTAATTTTGTCAAAGTAAAATCCCATCGTCATTTTTTATCACCTGAATTTTTTCGCATGATTTTTAGAATCACCCTATACACACATGTTCATGTTTAGGTCTAGTAGATTCTGCGTGATTTTTCATGACTCGTTTTTACAGGACAACAAGAATATATTTAGGATCGAACCAAAAGGAAATGGAGCTAAAAAAATTCTCACTATATAGTTTATACGGTTGGGGAGCTCCTTTATTACTAACTCTAACGACATTATTATTTTTTCGATGGAAAGTCTTACCTTATGCCGTACAACCCTTTATTGGAGAAGTAAAATGCTTTTTTGACGTTAGTAAGTATTAGACAAGTCTGTTTTACTCGGAAGAACATTTTCATGTCATCATTCTCGCATATTCTAATTTACATACCGCGTTATTAAGGAAATACAGTAGGGCCTCGTTAATCCGGAGAGGCAAAAACAAGACCCTTTCCGGATTATCGAGGCGTCCGGATTATAGTATGCCATATTAAATGTTAATAAAACACATGTTTAACCTTAGTTTCTTTAATCAATTTTTAAATTATAGCATATAGACAAAATTTACATGTTCAAAATTACAACTATGTAAGGAAATCAGTAAGTTAAAATAAAACATTAGTTAAGTCTTCTTGAAAAAGTCTGTAATACTCTTCTGTTTATAATTTTCGCACTTCATTTCGAAAGCCCGGTCTCTAAGTCGACGGAGAAACATAACTTCGTGGCTATCAAATTCGTTATCTTCAGCCCATTTTAAAGCAGTGTTTAAAGCTCCTACTGCCTCTGAATTACCAACTTTTGTGATTTTTAGAATTTCAACGCTATTGTCCTCATCTTCCTCATCGTCCTCACACATAGCCGCTCGCACAATCTCCTCATCAGTTAACACTTCATATCTTTGTTACTCGCTTTCGGCACCACCAGCAGCCCATTCTTGAGCTTCTGCCTCACTTATTTGAGGATCATTGGGTCCCCTCAACCTGTTAAAAAGCTGGGCTAGAGGAACATCATCCTCTGGTTCGTCATTATCAGTGAGAAATTCAGGGTGCAAATTCTTCCATGATTTGTTAATAAGCGATGTCTCAACATTGGCCCAGCAATTAGCCAAAAGAAAAACTGTGTCCTTTGAAGTTATCGATTTTAATAAGTCCATGAGGTTTTCAGAACATAATGCAAGACAGTTAACCAAAAGTGATTTGCGGTAATTTAACTTCACATTTTGTATAACGTTCTGATCCATTGGTTGTATACACGCCGTGGTGTTAGGTGGCAGGAACATTGCAAAAATGTGGCCGTCTTCAGAGACAAGTTCATCTGCTGATGGATGCCCAGGACAATTATCCAACAATAACAGTGCCTGAGGAGGCAAATTAACAGACAAAAGATGGCGGCGGACCGCGGGAACGAATTCCGTTTTAAATCACTCAAGAAACAAGTCTTTCGTAACCCAAGCATTTTTTTGTGCACGATAACAAACAGGAAGACGTGTTGATTTAAATGCCCGTGGGTTTTTTGATTTTCCGACAACAAGCAATTGAAGTTTATGAGTTCCAGCCGCATTTGCACAAGGAATGAATGTCACTCTCATCTTCATCATTTTCCTTCCGGAAGCCGACTGCTCATTGCCAGAGGCTAATGTATGATCTGGCAATAATCGCCAGTACAAACCAGATTCGTCAGCATTGTAAACCCGTTCCGCTGACAAACCTCGTATAATATTGAAAAAAATTTATATCTGATAATTGTATTTAAGATTTTAGAACATGCAGAATTTTTTATGAGGAATAAGATTTTTTCCTAAAATTGATAATAAAAAAGTTTCCCATATGTTGCGAATTTAAGTGGACACGGTGTATATTATTTGTATAATATTAATATTTTTGTTTTTGTTTTCTCTAGTTCTGTAGTTCGATCTTTAATTAACCTACTTTTTATATTAATTTATACCCAGAATAGATAAGATTAACTAGTTGAAAATATAATCCTGCTCCTTGATATCCTTATTGGCGATACAATCAGGAAACTGTAAAAAAACCATATGTCGCGGATGAGATATGTTTGGGAAGAAATATTTTTAATTATTAAGTCGATGATTACGTTGATAACCTACTCTCGTTTACTTTTCGTGGAAAAAAATAAAGGTTCAGGGCTAAATATATTTACCATGAATTCACTTTATTCGGATATGATATAAATCTATTTATATTCTCTCTGAAATGATCGAAGTGCTACTAATACAGCCACTGCACTAGCTCATGTCATGTGCCTCTTTTTTTGAATAGAGGAGTTCAGTCTAAGGTCAGTGTGGCCAACAAAAAGAGGTTTTTCCTGACAAGAATGACAGTTGAGGTCTACCATTCAAAACATGAGAATTTTGCATGTTTTTTATCATTGCGAACATCTATAATGCTTTATTAAAATAATGAATACACCCCCGAAGCGTATATTTTGAAATTTAAAATGACTTTTTAGCTGAATACTCAACATATCGGTGGCCAATAATTCTAGGAACTTTTGGCAAGTCACCATTTCATTTCTGTTATGTCAAATGTCAGTTATATTTATTTTTGTTGATAATCGTTTAATTGTGCATGTCCATTTTCGATTAGATTTTTGTAGCATTTCTAGTTAGTTATATCTCTATTCTTCTAATTACTTTTTCCACTGACATCTGACATAACTAGTGCTAGTGACAAATAACAGAAATGAAATGGACTAGCCAAAAGTTCCTAGTATTATTGGCAACCGATATGTTGAGTATTCAGCTAAAAAGTCATTTTAAATTTCAAGATATACGCTTCGGGGGTGTATTGTATTCATAATTTTATTAAAGCAATATAGATGTTCGCAATGATAAAAAACATGCAAAAATCTTATGCTTTGAATGGTAGACCTTAACTGTCATTCTCGTCAGAAAAAAACACCTTTTGTTGACCACTCTGACCTTAGACTGAACTCCTCTATTATTGATTTATTCCTTTCTTTCAGAACCCGGTAATTACTCCAAATTCGTATTCATGAACATTCCTCTATTAATTATCCAAATAATAAACATGGCTTTATTCGTCAAAACAGTAACTTATTGCGTAAAAGTTAGAAATGAAATAAACAAACGAAATGATGGTACCATGACGAATTCAGCAAAGAAATTCAACCACGACAGAGAAAGGTTATTTCTCATCTTAAAACTATCCGTAGTAATGGGAATTTGTTTTATCTTTGAAGTAGTAACAGCATTTTTTAACATGAGTGACTTGGGAACAGTTCCGAAATATATTGAAATAATTCTAGACATGTTCAATGCTCTCCAAGGTGTATTTATTTTTATTATATTCATCTGCAAGAAGAAGATTCTACTCGCTCTTGCTCAGAAATGTACCATATTTGGAGTTTATTACACACCAAATTCGTCTTCTACTCGAACACTTTCATCTGTTACTTTAAACGGAGTTGGATTGAACACTATAGGAAACCAAAGTTGTCAGAAAATTGTATAATTTTTTGTATTTTGTATGATATACATAAGAAATTTATGTTTTTAGTTATAAAATATATATTAAATGTAAGTTTTTTTTTTCATTTTTCCTAAATTGGTTCTTAATCCATTTGCGCCGACCCGTCCCTGTCTATTATAATTGACGAACGCAATCGTGTAGATCTGTGGTCATTATTTGTAATAGTAAAACAGAAGAAGAAAATTTGACGTTTCGTTATGTAAGTAAATATTTATTTAAATCAAAATTAATTGTGAAAATGTCTGGAACTCTCCGACGACAAGTACTACAAGCGTTTAGGGAGTTACACAAAACTAGGAAAACAGTGTTTAAAAATGACCTTGTTGCTTTGAGTGAAGCCAGAAACAAAATTAATGAAGAATACAAAAAGGGTAAATTCGTTACTGATCCCAATGCAATCGAAGAAATGATTAAATATTCCAAAGATGTTGAAAGAGAATTGAGAACGACTGTGATACAAGCTAAAGAAGTAAAACCGGGAGTTTATGAAGCACGAATTACCAGTGATACAGTGAAATTAGATAATATGCCCTTCAATGAATGTGCAAGTAAACAAAAAAAATAGAAACTGTGTTTTTATGCCGATGAATGAAGACTGAATTGTTAGGTTGTATGTAAGTTTGAGATGTTAGTTCAAAATAAATATTATTTTAAATTAACAGTTTTAATTCATTTTATTTACCTGATAAAATCTAATAATAACCTAATTATATTTTGCTATTCTGACTATATGCAATACTTTTTACACATCGTGTAAATTTGGTTGCATACTACGAAGTGATCATTTAAAACGTTGTTGGTGTTTTAAACACAATATGATATAAGTAATGTAAATAGATAGAAAAAATTATCCAATTTGAATAAAACGATGAAATTTAGATATAAATAGATAGATGATTCGTTTATTTGAATTGAAATCGGGTTTTTAATTATAATTTAGATACTTCCCCAAAAAATTATAATCAACTAAAATTTCCTGGATTAAGTGAGCAGATCACCTGCAGGTATTGATTAATCTAATTTTAACAAACAATATTATGTAGGAACTTAATAAATGAATCAATTAAAAAGTATTGTTCTGGAAAATGTATGTATATACCTTACAATTAGTTGATTTATGAAATGGATGAAATTTGTTTATTTATAAAATTTATCAATGTAAGAAACTATTTCAAAGTTAAAGTTACATCAAAAGTAAATTGTTTATGAATAATCCAAGCAAGAAACAAGGTTTAAAATCAATCAATGCTGATTTTTTTCCACAGATATTTTAATAACAATAACATTTAAAAATAAAATCGCCTCCGGTTTAAAAGAATAATTCTATAAATATAATTTGGATATTATATGATGGTGGTTTTAAATTTTAAATGGGAGAAATTATGCTAGAAGTAATAAAGGAAAATGCTTGATGCAAAAAACAACAGATTCTGGATAATATCTTTCAAGAATATTTCAATATAATTAAATTGTAACAAACGAAAAAAAGTATAAAAACATTTACATCCACATTCAGCACAACTTTTGTGCTAATGAGAAATTCTTTTACCAGGGCGCTTCGAAAAGTTATGAATATGTGTGTTCTGTGTTTTGTGTCACTTGTTTCAAATAACATAAATAATTTTTGTACTATACATATTACCTTTCAAGATGGAGTATGTATTTTTGGGTGACATTCACTAAGACTCAAAATATCTATTGTGCCCCCTTACTTCTACTCAGTTTCTGAGGAGAGTCTCAGAAACTAGTGGTTCCTTTGGTTCTATTTCCTGGAGGAATTTTAGGATGTCTGCAGGCTTCAACTTGAGTAAATGTTCCTCTTCTATCCATTAATCTTCCAGGTGCTGTGCTCTAGGATTCTAAAGTGCTGTGCAGTTGGAAAGTATGTGAATGGAGGATGGAGGTTACGCGAAGTGGTTTCTAGGACTGGGAAGAAACACAAAGAAGTGTGTTTGCTTTGACAACAGAAATATTTCTTCCATGTCTTCGTCATTGTGGCAAGCTAAGATTGCTACCTCTATTTGGTCAACCAAAGATACTGTACGGTATGAAAGTGCAAGAAGCATTTCAAAACAATTATTAAAACCAAAGGATCAGCAACAAATTGGAATGGAAAGTTAATAAACTTGAAAATAACCCTCGAATACAAATTCTTCAAACTCCTAAGTTCGAGATTTGTTACTTTTACAGAACATAATTTATTCAGTTCTATGGTTACCTTCAAGATACAGACTAAGTAGAGAGGGAATCATTAAAATAAAACCACCTCCCCACTAACCACCTCCCCACTTCTTAGAAATCAGACAACCTGGGACATGCCACAAGACGGTATGATGAAAAAGTATAACTTTTCAAAGAAATTCGTTACGGAATTGAGGAATTGAGCAACAGGAAGGAATGGGATCCAAATACCATTACCAGACTTGGAAAGAATGACATTCAATGGTACACAGATGTCTATGGGATAGGAGTGTTCGGGCCAGGAACCAAACACTCTGAAAGCTTGGGAAAAACCCCAAATATCTTTCAAGCGGAAATCCACGCCATAAGAAAGTGCGTCCAGTTCAATATTGATAAAGGATACAGAAGATAAAGGATTATCATAATGTCGGATAGTCAAGCAGCCATTAAAGCACTGAGCTCTTGTGTAATCAGTTCCAAAATGGTGTGGGAATACCTGGATAAACTCAATGAGCTAGGATTACTATGGATTTCAGGACACACTGGAATAGAAGGAAATGAAATAGCAGATGAACTAGCAAAGAAGAGGACTGAAATAGCTTTCTGGGGGCCTGAACCCTTTTGCGAAATCAACCCTAATGTAATATTGGAAGAAATAAGTAAAGCCGAGAAAATAGTGGATGAAGAAGAATGCAGATTTTGTGGAATGGAAGTAGAAACCTCCATCCACATACTTTCCAACTGCACAGCACTTCAGAATCCTAGAGCACAGCACCTGGGAGATTACTGGATAGAAGAGGAAGTTCAAGTTTGCAGATATCCTAAAATTCCTCCGGGAAAAAGGACTGAAGGATCTGTTACTTTCTGAGACTCTCAGTGAATGTCACCCCAATGTCACATTCCTTCAATTTCATCTAAAGTGCTCTGCAATATTGCAATTTTTCTTACTTTGCTTGTATACATTTTAAAGAATTTAATTGGCGCAGTCAACAGTATCAATAAAAATTATTTTTCATTTGTAAAACATTCGATTTACGTTATAATTGTAATATTTTGCGATAAATCGCATTCGCAGCTCTATAAAGATGTTAAAATATTAAACTAATGACACAAATGTTCCAACAACCCTGGTATTTATACATATGATTATTAATAAAATAAACGGAGGTATTTTTTCTTACATAAACAAATTCCAGATGAAATATTATCGTCATATATACAAAACGTCGGGGATAGAAACGTTTCGAAACGAAGTCAGTTGTATTAATGATAGTGGGTCGTGCATTTGTATTTTTAGAAAAAAAAACAATGCAAGAAATATTACTGTACTCACTTCTAATCATAATTAATCAAAATCTATTAATTTACACGAAAGAGTTGAAAAAATGTTGTGAAAAAGACATGATTTTCGAAAACGTTTACTTCTGCAATGATACCAGTGCTGCTATATCTAGAATTAGTGCTACATTTGACAGTTTGGATAATTCGACCACGTGCGTTGATGTTTTGGATAAAACAGTGTCAATTTTTCAAAAAACTAACTCAGAATTCCAAAAAATAAAAGATATAGAAGTGTTTAATAAATGCTGTCCGCTAAAATACTTCTACAACCACACAGAAAGATCTTGTGTTAATATTGACAATAAAATTAGCTTTTTTAATGTGAATCTGATAAAAATTGGTCTACCACAATGCGAAATAATTTCCGATATAACCGTCAACTTAAAAACTGACATAGTTTTCGACAATCAAAGTTTAATTTTCCTAAAAACCGGTGAGTTATTTTCAAAAAATCAGTTTTGTGTAGACCAAACAACTACTGATGAAGGTATAGTCAGAATTTGCAGAAACTGGAGATTCTGCAAGACAACTAAATGCGTAAGAAAATGTTGTCCAGACGGTAAAAGCTTCATAAACGGATCTCATTGCGAAGACACATTCATAAATGGTATTCAATTTGATAAATTCAAAGATTTTTTAGGAAAAGTAAAAGGTTAGTTGAAATTTCCCTTTTTCGATTTTTATATAAAACGCTTGTTTTAAAAATTTATTCGAGACAGAATATTTGCGTAGCATTTCAGGCGCAAAATAAATCTGGTCCTTGTGAAAGTATTTGTCGTGATTTAAAATTATAATTTCTTTAAAAAGTTGGAAAACTCCGGAGATTCAAAGAAAGAATAATGTAAAAAAAATTAGTTGTGCTCTAAGAGATAACTATTGTATAGTACACTGTAAGATTTAGCTTCGTTAAAATATATTATACTCATTGAAATACATCTAATTAAATACTTCCTGTACCGGAAGTGATCAGCAATTTTGTTATTTTAAATAGGACACCTTGTATATTATTATTTCCGGATTTTACGTCAACTTTCTATGCCATTTTTTGTAGACTCCGTTTCACGTCAGAGTAACCCACGTGAAGTTGCAGTTGTATGCGCGAAATTGTTAAAACCAGCGCCATATTGTAAAATTGACATTAAACTTTAAATCAGTAACAGTTATATAGATCAGATAAAATACAACATATCAAAATCAAAAATAAGGGAAGCTTTGACATTAAATCTGTCTCTAAATTTGTTTAATTCTTCTATTGCTTCAATAACTTAGTTCTCTCCAACGAGGTAAAAGAAAAAGGAGGGAAGGTAAGCGTGGTAGTGATTTAACCAACTTTCGACGGTAGTCGCCATATTGAGAAGCCACATTAGTGACATTAGTCATCAACTGTTGTGTCAACATAGATAACTTCAATATACTGAAATGTGTCAAATTGAAAAGCGACGGTGAAAAAAATAGTGATTTTCAGTATTAGAAAGGTTATTTATGAGTTTTAAGTTGATATTGAGTTGTACAATAGTGTTATAAAATTTTTGAATGTACCAAAATCTGGTATCAATACCACCTTGAAAAGATGCGTATGAGAGTTTTTTGTTTCCCCTAATTGAATAATTTAATGTACGCCTCTGGTTTGTTTACGGAAGTCTGCCATATTCAGAAGCCACTTTGGTCGATGATTCTTTATACCGTTATGTTCTCTCCTCTTTCTTTGTTACCTCGTTGGTTCTCTCTGTTTAAATATCACTTCCTAGTTATCATTTTTTTATATAAATTTTACCTTTTAGATGACATTGCTCTTATTCACGGATACCCGGTTGGAAAAGTCTATAGAGAACCGAATACAACGCTTTTCCATTTAGACGAAAATGGAAACTTCCACAACTCGAAAACTGACACTGTTTTTCCTCTAAAAGACCAACCTTATTGCTTAGAGCACGCTACTAAAAATGGTATCAATTTCGGCTTCGCCTATTTTGGTTTTCTCATTAGTGACAATCCACCATTGGGTAAAAAGTTTATTTGGAACAGAGCAGCTATGTTAGTCTCAACGGCGTTTTTATTAATTACCATTGGTTATTACATATTTTCCGAAGAAACGAAGAAAGTGTTTGGTAAAATCTTGGTCTGCTTCTGTTGTTCTTTGTTATTTTTATATACGATTCTTGTATATCATACGTTCAATAACCACCTACATTATAAACCTACTAAAGTCATTTGCAAATTTGTTGGTAAGTGCACAAAAATATCTAAATGGAAAAAAAATTAACAGTCGTGGTATATTTTGTTTATTTTTAGGATTCGGTATAATTTACCTGGGCTATTGTAGCTTCTTATGGTTACATATAATGTGCTATGATATTTTTTGTACGTTTGGGTGAGTCCTTTATTTACTTGTAATCATAATAGTCCTGAAATTCAGCTAATTAATTATTTATTATTCTTGTGATATCAATAAAAATTACTATCCACTTTACGTCATGAAGCCATGGTCAAAAACCTAAAATAGTGGCTTGTTGTCAGATTTTTCGAATTTTGGTTTACAGTTACAGACCTTTCAAAAAAAATGTTTCTTGCTCTGCAAACCAGACCTCCACAGCTTTTATTACCTCCTCGTTGGGGGAAAATTTACGACCTTTTAAACTTTTTATCAGTTGAGGAAAGAGATGATAGTCGGACGGAGCCAAATCTGGTGAATAAGGGGGGTTTTCTGGTCATTCAAACCATAAATCACGAATTGTTTGCATGGCAACATGAGATTTGTGTACAGGGGCGTTGTCCTGCAAAAACACAAAACACCTTTGGATAGCTTTCCGCGTCTTTTCTCTTTAATTTGTTCCCGTAGAGTGGTCAGTAATGTCGAATAGTAATCTCCGGTTATTGTTCTACCTTAATCCATAAAATCAATCATGATTACTCCATGGCAATTCCAAAAAACTGAAACAAAAACTTTTCCAGCAGATTTTTGGACACGAAACTTCTTAGGTCATGGAGAGGACGAAGGACATTGATCACCAAAGGTATTAAGCATATCTTCGTAAATCTGCTTACCTCTTAACCCTTTTAAATACAGGTACTTGATGATGGCTCGATACTCCAATTTTTCGATTTTCACAATTTCGGTGGACATCTTTTTTCTCCCAATTTATTACGTAACTCTGGTTTACTTTTTTGACGTCCAACTTCACACTGACACTTCCAACTTTTTGTTTATGCATGGAACTAACTAGATATCAATACATCCTCGTATAACTGACTTGAAGAATTTGAAAAAAATAAATACAAATATTTCCTCTTTATAATATTAGTGTATAGTGAATTGGTCAATTTTAATTTATTTCAGATCTTCCAACAGACAATTGATAAAAATAGAAAAACAAAGGAAAAACTTGGTGAAATTTGTATATTACAATATATACGGTTGGGGTACGCCGCTTTTATATACAGGATGTCTGGTTTTAATACACCAAACCAACGTATTACCAGCGTGGGTAAGCGTTGAAATGGGATTAACAAAATGTTCTATAGAAAAAGGTAATGTTTAAATTAAAACGCGATAAAAAGTTTTTACTATATTTATGTTTTTTAGGAAATTACGCTGAAATTGTATTCAGAGCAATACCATTGTCAATAATTCAAATATTTAATTTAATACTATTTATTAAAACACTTCTATACGTTCTGGCGGTTAAAAGAGAAATTAATAAAATGGTAGATACCCCTTCTACTTTACAGAAGAAAAGGAAATTTTTCAAGAAAAAAGCAAAGTAAATTATAATATTTTTAGGTATTTTTTTAGTTGCTAGCAAAAGATATAGTGATGCAAAGCGAAACAGACAACATAATATGTCTGTTATTAACATGCGACCACAAATCTAGCCGAATAAGCCAACATTAGAGCACTAAGCTTGGGTGGGGAATGGGAAACAATATCAGCGTGGTTCAATCAGAACTGGCTGGTATCTCAATTGCCACAAAAGAACTAACCAGAATAGGAATTTCTGGCAAAAACATAATCTGCACTGATAGTAGACAAGCCCTATTAGCCTTGAACCTGTTATATCGGGGCTAGTACCTACTAGAGAGTCACCAAGATTTAGCTAACGCCTCGGCAGTTAACAATGTTATCCTGAGGTGGATTAAAGGGCACGACAGGAGTAAAGGTAATCGCATTCTTTAGACAGGGAAGCGGCTGGACTAATAATTTTAGGACCCAGTGGCACCTAAGGCCTAACGACTTCGAGAATTGCGGAACTACCCAGTCTTGCTAGGATCACCCTGGGCGACCCTGGGAAGCTGGCGCCGAAGAAATATTTGACGATGACCAGGAAAAACCTACGTTTAACAGTAGGATTTCTGACTGGCCACTGTCACTGTCGGCATTGCCGATTCTTTAGCAAGGGAAGCGGCTGAACTGAAAATTTTAGGACCCAGTGACACCTACGGCCTAACGACTTCGATAATTGCGGAACTAGCCAAACGTTACATCTATTAAGAGATGGGATGGAATCAAAGGATGTAGTCTTGCCAGGCTCATCCTGGGCGGCCTTCGGAAGCTGGCGTCGAAGAAATATTTGGTGATGACCAGGAAAAACCTACGTTTAACAGTAGGATTTCTGACTGGCAACTGTCAACTAAGGAAACACCTCCATACTGTGGAGCTAGTGGACACAGCTCTATGCAGGATGTGTGAACAGGAAGATGAAACTGTCAGGCAAGTCTTAGCGAGTGTCTGGAGCTATCATCATTAAGAGAGTGTGTGTTCGGTGAGTCTTGGCCTACACCTGTCGATATAAAGGAGATGTCTCCTAGTGACCTGTCCACCTTTCTGAGACGGACAGGATATACGATAACCTAGGAGGACAACTCCTCGGGAGGATGTACAATGGGTCACATGTGGTCTAAGCGCTGTGAGCCTACACTTACCCTCCCTACTTTACAGATACAGAGAGATGCAGAAGCCAATGTCACTGCTAAATTCGTCAATGCGTAGCATTTCTAATGTAAAACTTTCTAAATATTTCCTAAAATTTTCATAAATGTACTTGAGTTAATACAAGGTTACGGTCTTTTATTGGCCTTTTATAACCATAGAAACAAAATTTGCATAGGCCAAGAGCACTGTGTATTAAAGATTTCATAGTCGTATTAGGAATAGAGTACCTATTTGCCAATTGAAGTTTGAAATTTTGTTCTATTTTATCCCAAAGAATGGTACTTTTTTACCTTCAGCTGGTTAGAAGTAGTAGTAGTAGGAAAAATATTTTTTCTACAACTGCCATGAATAGTGACGTATTTCTCATAGCTTACTACTACTACTGCTAAATGTGCAGGCGAGCCTTGTCCTGGACAACTCAAGCCAAGGTTCCGACACTGAGGCCACTGGCGGGCCCATTGTGCCATTCCTGCTACCTAGACATCCATGAAACCGAGCCCTTCAATAAAGGCCACAACCTTTTTCAATGGATGTCTGCTTGTGTCTCCATGGGCCATAACAGGGACTCCGAAGATTCCCAGCCCAATGTGGACACTTCCTTAGCCTACTCCTTGGTAGTTCAGTGGCTGCCCTGGCGTGTCCATCAGTCCATCCCTTCAGTAGAAGTTTGGATTGTCTAGGACCCTGCAGAGCATTCCGATGAGCGAGGTGCTGATTCCTCAGCCACTTCTTCGTCTCCTTGCGTATTTTTTGTTTTGTTAGGCACAGGGTCGGGCCCGGGCCGCAGAAAGGAGCTGCCGCCCCTTCCGCAGCCAGTGCATCCGCCATCTCGTTGCCTTCAAAACCAGAGTGGGCTGGAATCCCTTCTAGCCGCACCACGTTCCGCCTTGCAAGATTAGCAAGTCGTTCTCGACATTCGTTCTCATAGCTTACTCAATTTCAAAACCAAATATTGCTCATACTGTGAGAAATATTATTTCTCACGGCACTTTGCCCACGCCACCTACATTTATATGGAGAATCAAATAAAATCTACAAAAACTTAGTATGCTACTGTCACCTTCAAATACCTACTTAGTTGTCACAAAACTGTCAGATTATATTAGAAGTTTTTAAATAACAGAGAATTTAATGAAAACAAATGACATTCCGGGTTTGACCATACAAAATTGTACAAATTTCATATAATTTTGAATAAAATTATTTAACAGTCTAGAGATAGGATACTTAAGTGTTAGTTTTGTTTTACTAGCCATAAAAATAAATAATAAGTTACTTTAGGTACTTGTATTCATTAAAGTGCAGTTGTAGGAAAAGTATAGTGTGCAACATGTGGGGAAAGTACTTTTCTCTCTCGTGTGTTTGCGTCTCTCGCCCTTCGGGCTCGAATCACAAACTACCACACTCGTGAGAAAAGTTGAACTTTCCCCACTAGTTCCACAATATACTATTAATTACGAATGCTTTATTATTTATTAATATTATCTTCTATCTGATATATTTTTTGAGAAACTTAATGTTTGGTCATCGTGAACAGCTCTATATCTCTTGCTCGTGCTATACTTTGGTTGTTTTTCTATTCAGTTTTCTCATGCTCTCATTTTAAGCTCGCTTGTCTTGTTTGTGTCTATTTTTCGTTGTTCAATGCCGACAAGTTGTTTTGCACTTGCACGGATCTGAATTTCATAACTTTTTCCATTCTAGGTTTCGCCTGGTTATAAAACTATCATTTACGATGGGCGTTCTTTATTTATTTGAAGTTATAACTTCATTTTTCGATTTCAACGATTACGAAGCTACCGCTATATTGGAAATAATCTGGGATTTTATAAACTGCCTACAAGGTAAAAAAAAATTAATCTCCTTATTACTGTATTGTATTGCTTGGAAAAATTTCGTCAAAGCGGAACTCATTAAAATCATAATGAAAGAAACTTGGCGGAGGTTTATACGATTGAGAATATTTCGTTGAAAAAAGAGGTGGTTTAACTTTTTTTCCAAAAGAATTGCTTTTTATGTAGTCTAGTGGATTATTATCTACTCAGCTATAATAAAATATTTTCTAAATATAGGATCGTATCGAAAAAATCTAATAATTTATAAAATAAAACATGCCCAACGTTGGGCGCCGTTTGGCATCAATGGGATTTAAAATATCTCTCTTCTCATTTACTTTAGATTAAGTATACGAGCTACAAAGAAAATAAAAACTATGTTTTGTTGTATTTTCAGGGCTATTTATTTTCTTAATTTTTGTTTGCAAGAAACGAAATTATATCAGATTCAAGAAATCGAACGCAGTGGAAAAAATTAGAAAAATCTCTTTATCCACATCTAGAAAAACTAGTATGATAACTTCTATTGTAAATGTAAATAATGGATAAAATATAATTTACTCACAAGAAAATTGTTTTCAATTTAATCTGGTGTTTTCACTACTTTATTTATATTTAAATTTTTTGGACGAATCTTGACATATTTTTTGTATTAGTAAGTTCGCACCATATGGAAAACTTTTTTATTAACAATTTTAGGGAAAAAACTTATTCCTCATAAAAAGTTCTGCATGTTCTAAAATCTAAAATACAATTATCAGATATCAATTTTTTCTTAGTATTATACGAGGTTTCTCAAAAATATGAACTTTACTCAAGTGTAAAGTACCTTTAAATTTGACAATATCGAAATAAAAGTTGATCAGAATTGAAAACTACGTTCAAATATGCAATTGCATCCATTTACATTGACAATTTAATTCATGTATAAAAAATCGCATATGCCACAGTGCAATTGTCACTTTGACAGCGGCAAAAGATAGCTTTAACTTTTACAGCGACAAATACACTAGTGGTTTTTTCACTTATTCATTTGTTCATCAATATCACTGTTCCTAGTATGAATTTCAATAACTGCGTTTTTAATAATTGTACATTAAAATAAAAATGTGTTTATTTTTAATGTTTTATAAATAAAGTTTGCATTGATATGTTTCCAAATTTATAAATTGTCCTGCCGAATTACACTCGAGGTTTGTATTGATATTGGGTGAATTTGTGTTGTTCAAATTCTAAACTGTTTCCTTTAGCAATTTGACTCGAATAACTGTCAACCTAAAAACACTCCGCCTTCGGTATCGTGTTTTTAATAGTTGACACTTATTCTCGTCAAATTGCTAGGGAACAGTTTCTCATTAAACATCCCAAATTTACCCGATAAAATACAAACCACTTGTGCAATTATAAGTGAAAAAATAGGTTGTGTGCTTGTTTAATATTGTCTCTATTTTCTTAATAACGTTCTGACAGGTACTGTCAAACATTTGTAGCTATCAAACATTCATTAGTTTGTCAGAGCTATATTACAGGTAACAACAGTAAAATTTGCATTGTTATTGTATCTAGAAATATATTTCAAAAAATAATACATTTTTTGGAACGAAGTTCCTTATCGCGCGTTGTGAAAGGAGGCTAGACGGATAAAATTCTTACCAAAAGTTGTCACGACACTTTTTGATATAGGAAGCTACTGTAAGCTGTGCGGCGTCGTATGTTTCTCTGTCTGTATCTTTCTCTCTTATAGAAAGCAAGCCAGATATTTTCATTTCTATTTCACATTGAACAGTGTGGTGTCACGACGATTATTTTTGTTGAGTGTATACAGGTTTTTTGTAAATAATAAATAATAAAAAATCATAATAATAATGAATCCTGACAGTGTTTCTGCACAAGTTCCGGATATTGCTGATGGAGTTAGGTAAGTAGAGATTATATACAGATAATAATAATAAATGCTTTTGTATTTTTATCAAGTACGCACTATAACCTCTCTTTATTATTGTGCTAACCAAGTCATACGCATTATAATCTCCACATTTTGTGTGTTTAGCAAGTGTACGCGTCATAATTTTAATAAATTCAAAAACAAATCATATTTTAATATTACAATTTCAGAACGTATGTATTTAGCAAGCCGTGCGTGTTCTAACCTATACGCTGTTGTGTTTACGAAGTCGAGAGAGTATATATATATATATACACTCTGTTGTTGTGTTTACAAAGTCCCGCGCATCTATGACGTGTATGAAAGAATAGACAGACAGAGTACATATATAAATAAATGTTTCGGTGTGTGTATGTATATGTACAATTCCTTCACTAATTAATCGAAAGGAATTTCGTTCCATCCGGGTGTCCCTTGACACCTCTCAAGTTTTTTTTTTCATACAAATAGATAAAATCGTATATTTGAACGTATTTTTCAATTTTGATGACCTTTTTTTTTATAACATTTTTCGATATTGTCAAATTTAAATGTACTTTTTTATTAAGTATAGTTCATATTTTTTGAGAAACCTCGTATAATACTCAAAAAAATTGATATCTGATAATTGTATTTTAGAATTTAGAACATGCAGAACTTTTTATGAAGAATAAGTTTTTTTCATAAAATTGATAATAAAAAAGTTTCTCATATGTATAACGTATAACGCGCCACCACTGTACTAGCGGTTACTTCAAATGAAAAATGCTACAGCTACAATATAAGTAGAATTTAATAATAATAAATTATCCGTAACCAGGATTTGAAATTTTTCAGCGTAAAACTCGGTGGGAATATAGTAATGATTCTCTCATTTCCTTACAATAAGTAATATTTCGTTAAAACTTTGCAGAATATTTAATAGCGGAATAATTATGATGAATGAGTTTTCCTTTTTCATTCTCTCTCTCAAATTTTAGATAATATATCACTGGATAATTTGATATTAAAAAATAATAAATCAAAATAAACATTTTCTACTGAAAAAAAAACAATGTCACAACACGATCAATCCAAACTACCACCTACATTGTTCCATGTTCAAGTAGCATTTCAACTCAAGTTACCATATATATGCGCCACTGCATCCTACGAAGGCGCCAACAGTTATATTCCATTTTCATCGAATCTTACCGTTGCAAGAGGCGAGAGTTTTAAGGTACCCAATCACTACTACTTCTCTGTTGATGAGATACATAAATTATACATAGCATCTACTAGTCTGTCTGTCTAATGTCTAAAAACCTAACATCCTTTACTGATATACTTCCTTGTTTACTCCTTCCCGTCTAGCAACAACAATACCGGCACAATTATACAGCATACCTTCATAAATGATTGGCCTTTGTGTAAAATAATGATTAAAATGTTGTTATAAAACTGTTACACCCTGTAATATACAAGCTTAGTTTCCTAATTACCTTCAGTCGACATACACGCCTAATTTATTTAATCACGGCCTACTATAGACAATAATAAACACGAAATACTTGTAACGTTTGTCATTGAAATCTACCTACAAAAGTTGTCGTGTCGTACAGTCGTTCGCAAAAAC